>OZ020308.1:15216014-15378799 GCA_963971305.1 Arcuatula senhousia
ACGCTCTGTTGACACAATACATACCGTTAATTCATTGTGAATTTCTTCGTTTCACAACCACATTGTCTTCAGATTCGAATTGCTGGTGATAGGTGAATCCCCGAAATATGCATATATAGCATTGCAAAATAAATAGTGTTGTTGATAAAAACCCGAGTTCTTTGTATCAGAAATCACTAGTTCGGAAACATTGGCTTATAGATTCCATGTTCAAAAACCGTTAGAAAAATTATCTGGCAAAAATCTGATCAGTTTTAAGTTGTTATTTATGAAAAATAGATATATAATGTAAAGAGAAGACAAAACCGTGTTGACATAGATACTGAACTTTAAATGATAGAAATATGAATTTCATATTTTCTCTGTATGTTTTTGTGTTCCTATTCATAATATAATGCATTTACATGTATACATGTTACTTTAACAGAAATAAGAAAAAAAAATCATCGAAAAAAAACCCAGACATTCGACCTTAATCTTTAGTATCAAGCTTAATGCAAAACCATAGTCATTAACATTTATTACAGTTTAATCTAAAATCATTATTCTCTTTTTAGGTATATGTCTCATATAAGAACATATTACAATTAAAGCATTTACAGCGCGAACGGTTCTTGTGTTTAATAGGAGTTATTCTTGACCTATATGTCGGTGTGAGCATAATTTATTTTCATAAGATGAACATGCCTCTAGAAATCATAAAGAAATACAGATTTTTCCATGATAAAGATGAAGACATATCACCAAAACAAGTTTCAACTTTATCAAAAGTTCAATTATGTTACGGCAGAGGTGTGCATCCAAAAATTGAAAAGGGCTTTGAAAAGACTTTGGATCATCTCGACTTTCGAAAAGTAAGTAGATAAATTATAGGATTTTTCATGCATGCAATAATCAGAGTAATTGTATATTACAATATAATTCCCCCATATACAGCAATAGGACGTAAGCCTGCAAAATATCTCAATTGCCACTTATATCAGCTAAAGGTCTGGGATGAGCACCAGCTTTTATTATATTTTTTTCAACAGTATAGCTTTCATTGAAATTCTGTCAGGCAAAACATGAAAACAGCTATTTTGCATTTTCGTTCTATACCTTTCGTTAAACATGACATCAATTTGAATCTATTTTTGTATATATATTGCAAAAACTGCATATAAAACTACATTTTAAAGCGAAGCTGGACCTAGACATTGTAAATTCTGACCTGATTGTCATGATTCCTTTGTTTTAAATATCTCTTTATTTTCCGCTTCTGGGAACAGCACATTACATGGAAAGGCTAGTATAACTTTCAGCCAGCTTCTTGTGGCCTCAATCAAGTTTAATGGCGCCACACACCCTTGTTCCATTGCAATCCAGTAGTACCACAAAACCCAAGAACGGTTGTGAGACAAAAAAGGGCGAAAGAAAAAAAATTGCTACTGTCATTCAAAGGAACATACCCCCATTCTGGGCCATCTGAAACTTTAAAGTCTATTTTTTATTTTAGGAGACATTCTATTATTCAGATAATTTTAAAAATCCATGCTTTTATCGCAATGTATCGTATTACAACGGACACCATTTAAAGACACCTATTCATACTCTGAGATGTGCACCCTATTTCTTTATCATTGGCATGCCGAAAAGGTCGACAACAGACGTATGGAACGGATTAATGAACCATCCTGGTTGTTGAAAGGAGTAACGAAAGAACCTTTTTATGTTACAAAAAAAGATTCCTAATCGGAAAAGGTATGAAAACATTTACTTCCTGTCATGTGCATATTGTTCAATTTTACAAGAGAAGTAAGGACTGTTCATTTTTATATCTATACTAATAGAAAAAAGAAACTGCATATCAAGTTGTTGTAAACTTGAAGCATGTCAATGACAGATCACGATACCATTAATAGTTTTCAAATAGTAGTACCACAATTTGCTGTACGCATTGAAGAAAATTCTGTTCATAAGAAATGCATGTGAAACAAATATCAAAACGACGTGAAAAAACTAACCATCAATTTATCCTGAAATTTGTACGCAACATTTTTAATTTCTTTAAAGGCATATTGTCTACGAAAAAATATTTTTTTGTAAAACCAAAAAATTGTCGTCAGACTATTTGTTCTGTTTATTTAGAAAGATACAAACGTTCAAAATACGACTAGGGCACCTTATTACTTCAAAAATTGAAAAATATATAATATTTGTAAAGCTTTACAATAATTCATATTCATGAGATGTAGATGAGCTGTAAGCATGCGCACTATACTTTCTTTGATTGAAAACTTCCATAGTTCTTGCACGTGGTGCATAATCTGTTTCTTGAAGTTTTAGCTCGGAATAAAATTAAAACCACAACCGAATATTAGAGCTACTTGATGAATAAAACTGACAATTATTGCATGTATTAAGTTTTGAATGTGATTTAAAAGGTAAAAACGAAAAATATTGGTATTTTTTCAACATATCAATGTATTCGGGGACAAAACCCGAGACTCCGATTACACCGTATGGACTCGTGAGCGGATGAAAAGGTGATTCACGTACTTTGAAATGGTTAATAACACACTTTGAAAAGGGATAAATGGATTAAAAACTAAACAAGGTATGTTTGAGTATCATTTTTCGTTACCCATTTCAATTATATATTAAATGCCATGGCTCACGGAACACTTGAAACCGTTCCCTTTCTTAAGATGCATAATATTTTTCGAAAGAATGTTTCAGTTTTCTTCCAACTTAATGACAAAATGATGTTACAAAAAAAATAACAATAAAACATATTTTTTTCTAATGAAATCACCCTTTTTAAGAATATAATGTGCATACACGTGCTTTTAGGAATATGAAATATATCAAAACACCGTTTTTTTATAGGCACGGATCTTACAATTAAAGTTATGCCCGAAAATTAAAGTAACGCCGTCTGAAAAGGTTATCAACCGGTAACGCATATAAAAATGGTCAAGAAACAACAAATGATTAATGCTGGAGGGGATGGTTATATAACGATAAATCTTTCTCATTCCGAAAGAATCAATAACAACCTGTATTACTCAGTTTATAGATCTACTAGTCAGTGTCTATGTTGATGACTATGGCTGCAAAGAGCAATGTAACACATACAGATACATAGTATCAAAACCTTGCATTTTACTATTTTAAGGTTTGTCTTACTAAAATATTGAACTGTTGTGTGAAGTATAAAATATGGCTACAAGTAATAGTAACAATGAAACTTTTTACCATTTATTTTTAACAAATCCCTCATACAAAACAATTGTAAAAAAAAACAATAAAAAACAATAAAGCATTGCAAAAGTAGCATAACAATAAATTTTCCCTCTTATAAATTATTAAAGATTAACAATGACAACACTTTAAGAAATTTGCGAGCTTTCATTTGATTCATAGTTGGCACCAGAAATTGTTTGTACTGCATCGTATATTTCACTAGATGTTGCATTTGGTTGAGTGGTTAGAGATTTATACTGAACGCAATGTTTTTTGTGGTCAATAAAGTTTCGCCTATGAGAAAACTTCTCATTGCAACCGGAACATTCATATCGATCAGGATTCAGATGTTTGTACTTTTTGTGTTCGTTAAGATACCTTTTCTCTTTAAACTTTTTGTTACACATATCACATTCGTGGCATCTTGCATTTACGGATTTCTGACAAAGTCTTAAATGGTCATTTAAATTCTTAACGATTTTCCCGCAATTAATACATGCTTGTTTTTCATTATTATGAACACGCATGTGTTTTTGAAGATCGGATTTGTGGATAAATGATTTGTTGCAAACATCACAATGTTCTCTGCTGTTGCCGTGCTTTGTCAATTTATGGTTATATAGAGCACCTTTACTTCTATATTCTTTGCCACATTCATCACATATGAAAGGATCGTTGGTGTCATGGAGTTTTTTGTGCTGCCAAAGGTCGTTTTTATGGTAAAACCTTTTCCCGCATTCTAGACAGGATATCTTTTTCTCAGTGCTGTGGTATGCCAAATGTCTTACCAAAGTACCCTTTCGGGAATACCGTTTACAGCAAACGTCACATTTATAAGGCTTCTCTGGTGTTAACGTAACTTCTTCGCCGACAAAGGGGATGCTCTCTATGAAATCACTCATCGTCTGTCTAAAATGAATTTTCAAAACCATGTGACAAATGTAACAAGCATTTACTTAATCATAACGGGATGACCGAAACTGTAAAATTTTAAATTTTGTCTCAGAGCTTTGGACCTATTAATTTTTTTTTGTAGATCTTGATGTATTCAACACGATGCAATTTAAATTTTGTAAATATCTTATATAGTTTCTGATATATAAAGCTCAATATGTACCATATTCAGAAAAAATAGAGATGACAGATTTTATTGCATATTTCAGGATAGGCAGATAATAAGTCGAAGATCGCTTTTGCCCCTTCCTGTAATTAAACATATTTATTTATCCTGGATTTGGGAAACAAGCTTGATGCCCATATTTCTCCCAGCTTGCGGTTTGCGAGTGTGGCCTTTGTAGCAGCCCCTTATGAGCCTACTCTTATCGAACTCTGCAAAGGAATCTTTAACTGCATGTGGAATTGCTCTCCACACACACATGACAAGCTTTTTTATTTATAGCCGTAATGGCCATGTTTTTTCGTGAAGAGGAACTGTATATTCATTTCAGTAGTAGCTTGATAATATTTGGTTAAGCAGTAGAAGGCGACTTTTGAAAAGTTGGACAGACAAATGTGAAAATTGTAAATTTTTATGTTCTAAGTGGTATAACTCCTCAAATAAATAGTCATAAAACTTTGACCTTAATATGAATATCTTAATCTGCTTAATCATAAGCAATTTAAATTTAACAAATATCTTATAAAGTTGTCAAGATATTCGGCTTAAAAGTGCATTAAACGGGAAAATCAAGAAAAAGAACAATAACTCGCACATGGGATGTTGGACACACTGCACAATTATAAGCAACATTCATGTTAAGTTGTCGGTGGCTGCTACCAATTCAGAATTTTGTTATGTAAATGTGTTTGAGTTAATTAGCAAAAATCTGCAATTAATCCCTGTATTCTTTTTTAGCCGTGGCGGCTATACATGCTTTCATCCAATTCAAAAATCTGAATAAACGCGATGTGAAACATATTTAAGAACAATCCTACCCAGGTAGGTTACATTTGGCCAAGCGGTTTCAGGGCCGACGAATTTGGAACAATTGGACGACGGACAGCACATGCTAAGTGATGGCAATAACTTAAATGACATTCGGCCAGGCGAGCTAAAACATGTTATATGCATTTGATGTTCTATAGTCATGAAAGATTTTATTCATGCAATAAAAGGTTAACAGCTTTTAATGAAGTGTTTTGTATTTGCTATAATATAATCTCTGCTATATTTTCATGACCACGACTGTATACGAATTTTCTGCCAAAAATAATGTAAAAAAGCTCTTGCGAGCTTGTGTTTGTTGTTATTTACAAATCCGAATTCAAATAAATCCTTCTTATCTTATTATGCAAACGTGTGTATCTGATTTTAACTTTTTAAAATAAGCTAAAGTCAAAACATCAATATTACTTGTACTTACCTCAATCATAAGATTTAGTCCTGTCTTTATGCAATTGTGTGTTGATGGGTCAATATCGAGTGCGCCGTACTTGTTAATCTATAATTAGTCGCGATAGGCTAAATTTAAACAATACACCGGTAAGAAGGTAAGCATACACCATGATTCACACAAATAAATTAGTATCTCCCAATATCTTGACGCAGCGACTGAAAGAATATTCCTTGATACTGTTTTAATTGGTACAATTAAGCTTTCTTGACCAAGAAAGTTATTTTATTTCTGACAATGACCATGTGCATTTTACAGGTATCATGAACAAGTAATTTGTAGAAAATGTCAACTTTGCGCTAAAAAGTTCTTGACCAGATTTTTTGATATATGTTACTAACCTTTGAATATAACAAATTCAGACTTCATGGTTCATTAAATTTATCAAATCATTGTGTTTTTATGAACCTTCGTTTTATCACCTATCAAAGAATCAAAGAGGCACCAATGGGGCATTCGAGTCTCACAAGTTCAAATGAGTAACGGATAAACAAGTTAACACGAACAAACTTCGCAAAGAAACAATAGAATACAAAAACAACAGAATTTAACAACATGAACACTAGTCGTCACGAGAGTTAACTCATGTGTTCCGGAAGATAAAGCAGTTCCTGTTTGATATAGCACACCCGTCGTGCTCCTTGGATTTAGTACTCGTCCGTAACAATTCTGTACACTTACAACTGCTTAAAGCTTACTAAGCTTTTTTCAAAGCATTTTTGAAGGAGGGATTGTTTTGCCAATTTGCCGTCGATTTTATTTTAAATATGAGAACTGAAATTATTTAAAGTTTAGTAGTAAATATGGATGACCAAGCAACAATTATTCTCGCCTAGGGAATATTTTTTCGAAATTTTTTTTGGACAACCCCAACCTGAATAGGTGGGCCTTGTGTCGGTACAACTAACTCCAAATTCAGCTGGTATACCATGTATACAGTCAATGATCGAAGGACAGTTCAAACAGAGCGGTCAGGAAACATTGTTGACAGAATTTTACGTTTGTTTGACACATTTTGAAATTGCTGGTTCATTAAAAACATCTTTCTATGTTTTTCTATTTTTTTCTCTGTTTAACGCCAGGTATGTTTAACTTATTTATAGTTTTAGTTTTAAAGATTTTTACTTAGCTTTACTTAGTTTTAATTTTTAATTAAAGGTTTTATTTTAATTCAGCAATAAGCAAAAAGAACTATTTTTTTCTGGTTTCACTTGCATTCTTAAATGTATTTCCAATATCTGTTTCAAGAAATATAAGTTTTTATTAGAAATTAAGCTTCTTAGATATCAAGTTGGTTTTATTTCATGTTCTTTCATTTTATTGATTATTTAGTGTTTTTTTTCCATTCTTCTTTTATTTCATTTTCTCTAAGCTTTGAATTTGTCTGAAACGACTCCATTGATTTTATTTCAATACATTTTTTTTCTGCTTACATGCAGTTTTGATTTCCAAAGTTTTTAGAATTTTAATAAACTTCCGGTTTAAAATTGAATTTTAAAAATTCTTTACTTTTTGTAGATCATTTCTGGAAAACATTTTATGTAAAGTAGTTTAACTTGGATAAATATAAATATATGTGTGTTTCGTTTATTTCAATATTTATATGTTGTCAATGTGCTAAGTGATATTGCTTTATATCTTTGTGTAAAATTGACAATGCGAAATTATTGCTGATTCATTAATTAATAGTTTGTTTTCTCCCTTTTACGCCAGCCAGAGGCCGAAAGACATACGCCAGGACAAGAAGTCACTATAATAGTATGAAACACTATAATATACTACGACAAAAAAATGCAAAAAGGTATACAGTGGTACAATTGAAGGTTGTAAAAAACTTTTTATTTTGCGTCTTTAGATCGGCCAAAATCATGACTTATCGCAACTCATCATTTCAAAATCATTATCATCTTGGAAAACAAACTTTTTTTTTGTAAGCTTAGTCATGCCAGTAGAGGTTACATTGATATAAACACCCTATTTCAACAAAAGACTTCGAATAAAAACAAAACCATTACATTTAAGCTTTTTCTGCAAAACAAAAATACAAAATATTTCTATTGAATTATCAGCTGTTCCAGAGATATTTACTATCGTTTAATAGTTCAGCTAGTCTTTTGCTATATGGACGGTAGAACTCTGTCAAAATTTGTCTTGTTTTGTTCATCATGTCCCCAATTGATTTCTCTTTGCGGTTGCAAGGATTATAAATGCTTCGCTTTTCCTGAAGTAGCTTCTCTCTTTCTGTAATAGGCCCTTGAAAACAAAACAAAAAGAAAGTGTCCCAATAATTTGATCTTTTTTGTTTCGGCATATAACTAATGATTATGTATATCGTATTCATCCCCTCATATACTATTCTCCAATACGTCTGACTGCGGTTCAATTTGTGTAACTAACTGCAGTCCTTTTCAATAAACAATCAAGTTTCAAAGCTTCTTCATCCCGAACATTAATATCTATTATATTTATTAACAACTAAGTCTTTTATGCCGTCTTACACAGGCAAAATTAATAGACATACATCTGACGTACGTTAATAAAAACGCGCGTCTGACGTAGTGCATAAACGTACGTTAAACATATGTTTCTAACCGCTGTACGGTAAACGTACGTCAAATTATTGTAAAAACATATGTCAGACGTATGTTTTTTAAACGTGCGGTAAACATACGTTTACCATACATCAAACATATAGCTTCCTAAAATGTATGAAGTTAGTAAGTTATTTATTTAGTGTGTTTTATTATGAAATAAAAATATTGCCAAGATAAATTTTTAACGTGCGTCAGACGTACGCGGTTAGAAACGCCAATTTAATATGCGTCAGATGACATGTGTTTAACGTACGGCAGACGCACGTGAAACGCAGTCAACATTTTGCCTGTGTATGGTCATTTAGATATGCGCAATGTTGTTATATGTATGCATTGACTACACATGTTTGTTTATCCACATCTAAATTAACATAGTGTTACTAGGGCGTAAAACAGTATGCATATGTCAAATGAAATGATTGTTTGTTGTACTACCTAACTATTCATTTGTGTATCGCAACCGTAATGTGTTTTGGGTTACTCCTATGATCAGCATGGAAGCCGAAGATTTGGCGGCATAGACAAGGTTTTGAAAAGCCCGTACAAAGTGTTGCAATCTTTCTCCTTTGTGTTTTGGCTTTCTTTTACCTCTTCTTCTTGGACATTTGAGATTGATCGTCTTTCTTCGGTAGTTTTGTTATTATTTTAGCTGACCTGGCCAAAGGTCATATGAGCCTATGACATCACTAAGCGGTCGTCGTCGTCCGTTTACAATTTCAAAACCCTTTTCCTTTAAAAGCAATATATAAACCGATTGAAACTTTTCAGAAATTCGCAATAAACGATCCTCATTTTGAAATGTTACTAAGAATAAAACATAGGGAAAATCAATTTTAAAAAAAATGGGTTATTAATCAGCAACTATAACAGATAAAAATATTGAAGCATCTTGGTTTCTTCAAAATCAAAAGCTCTACACAAGCCTACACTTGGTCGACATTGACCAATGATCCCTTATAGGGGTTATGACCATTTAAAGGTCAATAATAGCACTTTTTTATATTTTTGCTCTATAGAAAGAACGTTTGAAGATAAATTAAAGTGTTGACTGCTTCAATCTTTATATTATTATGCTCTGCAAAAGTCTCCTTAGGGTAGAAATTGTCTGGTAACCCCTTATAGGGGTTATTTCCCTTATAAGCTAAAAAGGCCTTTATTCATGTGTTTGTGTTGTTGCTTGCTTAAACCTTTAACTTATTAAGCTCTGCAAATGTCTCTATTGGGTTTAAGTTGTCAGATGACCCTTATAGGAGTCATTGCCCATTAAATATCAAAATTAGTATACCTTCATGTTTTTGTTAATAGAATGAAAACCATTTGAGCTTGCTTAATCTTTCAGCTCATTTATAAGATCTAAAAAGTCTCCATTCGGTTGAAGTTGTCAGATGACCACTTATTATAGCGTTTCGAATGTGAAATTGGTGTTTTAGACCTATTGAATGAAAACTTTTGCAGATAGAGAAAAGCTGTTACTTGCTTGAACCGTCTGCTTATTTTAAGCTGGACGAAAGGCTCTATTGAATCAAAATTGTCATATGACTCCATATAGAAGAGATCAATATGCCCCTCGAACCATAAGGCCAGGCGAGCGATTCAATGTCGTGGGAGCCACTTGTTATTGATTACTTGTGACTACATATGTTTCTACACGATGATTAGATGTGTTTTGCTCTGACACATCTAATGGGTATATTTTTGCTATATAAGATATTATAATTATACTTACGCAGATCGAGAAATTGGAAAATTTTATGCATATATGTCGTCAGATTCTTGATATACTCCTCATATTGTAATATAAGGATTTGTTCTTTTGGAAATATTCTAAACCAATCCTCAAAAAAGATGTGAGACATCCCTATTCGTAACCGGTTCTAGAAAGAAATGAGAGAAAATTGTTATAGAGTCACTAAGCGCCACACAAATTTGTACCACAATATGATATTTTGTATTAAAAAACAGTGTATTTCTTCATATGCCATCTCTTTAACCTTTTGTATATCTACTTTCATTGTCATTTATTAATAAATGATAGTGCTTATCACAAACTGTCAAATTATTACATCAGTTGTATAACTGTGAATGTGTAAAACTCTGATAATCATACAAATTAAACTGATCTGGAAATATCTAAAGTTAACACAATACTGTTAACCGACAAATAGGAGGTAGAATTTAGAAAACGGGAAGTAAAAATATTGATACTATCAACCATTTACCACCGTATGGACTCGTGAGCGGATGAAAAGGTGATTCACGTACTTTGAAATGGTAAATAACACACTTTGAAAAGGCAAAATTTTAAAAAATAGCAATATGTCATCAAAAAGGTCTATAATAAGCCCAGTAGCCATTCTTATATAAAAACAAATGCTATTGCACGGAACACCTCATATCTTTAGGTGTTTAATTTTGGTGGCATCATAATTCATTATTGAACGATTTGTTCCACAACCTCTTTACAAAATCAATACTTCATTTGAAATATGAATTTATTGACAAAAAAAATATTTACACACATTTCTGCTCAAACAGGTCAATATTTTTAGAACAATCATTATCACATGGAATGTCTTAACATGATAAATGAGTACATTTATCTTATATATCGCTTGTAAATGCCGATACACCGGTAACGCAGGGCGAAAAGGTTACAAAATACGTGAGAAAAGCTAAAAAGGGTCAATGCGTGTTAAATTACAACACAATAATGCAAATAAAGCGAAATTTGTTACATATTTGTTTTTTATTCTCATAAAATATTTTTTAATCAATTGTTGCATATACATGCGGCGAAAAAACATGAATAACCCAATCTTTAATTGCATAATTCTACATACATCTTTACATAAATATGTGTTACTGTTTGGAAAATAAATTTAATCATCAGGTAAACGAAAAGAGGCTGTGAAATTAAGAAAGCACGCGTAAAAGTTTAATTTATTTCATTGTCTTAAATAAGCCTGCTTTTCTATCAAACTTGATGTTAACGTTTGGCTATAAACTTAACTACCAACAATCAAGGACAGGAGTTTCTTAAAATAGTTTACTGAATTCCAACATAAAATTAATTTGAAAGTATTTTTAATGCATTTAAAATTATACTACATAGCTTAATTTCTACAAACTATCAGTAAATAAAAAAAAACACAAACTAAAACTGCTTTTTGACGATTTTGAATTATTAAATTAATGCTTGTATTGATTGAGAAATATATCTCTTTTGTAATACTGGGCAATTCAGAGACTGATCTAATCGACGCAATTTTGATTTCGCCACTTCTATTTTAACATACAATGTCCAGAATTGAAGAATCGTCATTCCTAATATTATGTGACTTATTAGTTAAACTATATTTATTTACAAATTAAAACAGTATCAAGGAATATTCTTTCAGTCGCTGCGTCAAGATATTGGGAGATACTAATTTATTTGTGTGAATCATGGTGTATGCTTACCTTCTTACCGGTGTATTGTTTAAATTTAGCCTATCGCGACTAATTATAGATTAACAAGTACGGCGCACTCGATATTGACCCATCAACACACAATTGCATAAAGACAGGACTAAATCTTATGATTGAGGTAAGTACAAGTAATATTGATGTTTTGACTTTAGCTTATTTTAAAAAGTTAAAATCAGATACACACGTTTGCATAATAAGATAAGAAGGATTTATTTGAATTCGGATTTGTAAATAACAACAAACACAAGCTCGCAAGAGCTTTTTTACATTATTTTTGGCAGAAAATTCGTATACAGTCGTGGTCATGAAAATATAGCAGAGATTATATTATAGCAAATACAAAACACTTCATTAAAAGCTGTTAACCTTTTATTGCATGAATAAAATCTTTCATGACTATAGAACATCAAATGCATATAACATGTTTTAGCTCGCCTGGCCGAATGTCATTTAAGTTATTGCCATCACTTAGCATGTGCTGTCCGTCGTCCAATTGTTCCAAATTCGTCGGCCCTGAAACCGCTTGGCCAAATGTAACCTACCTGGGTAGGATTGTTCTTAAATATGTTTCACATCGCGTTTATTCAGATTTTTGAATTGGATGAAAGCATGTATAGCCGCCACGGCTAAAAAAGAATACAGGGATTAATTGCAGATTTTTGCTAATTAACTCAAACACATTTACATAACAAAATTCTGAATTGGTAGCAGCCACCGACAACTTAACATGAATGTTGCTTATAATTGTGCAGTGTGTCCAACATCCCATGTGCGAGTTATTGTTCTTTTTCTTGATTTTCCCGTTTAATGCACTTTTAAGCCGAATATCTTGACAACTTTATAAGATATTTGTTAAATTTAAATTGCTTATGATTAAGCAGATTAAGATATTCATATTAAGGTCAAAGTTTTATGACTATTTATTTGAGGAGTTATACCACTTAGAACATAAAAATTTACAATTTTCACATTTGTCTGTCCAACTTTTCAAAAGTCGCCTTCTACTGCTTAACCAAATATTATCAAGCTACTACTGAAATGAATATACAGTTCCTCTTCACGAAAAAACATGGCCATTACGGCTATAAATAAAAAAGCTTGTCATGTGTGTGTGGAGAGCAATTCCACATGCAGTTAAAGATTCCTTTGCAGAGTTCGATAAGAGTAGGCTCATAAGGGGCTGCTACAAAGGCCACACTCGCAAACCGCAAGCTGGGAGAAATATGGGCATCAAGCTTGTTTCCCAAATCCAGGATAAATAAATATGTTTAATTACAGGAAGGGGCAAAAGCGATCTTCGACTTATTATCTGCCTATCCTGAAATATGCAATAAAATCTGTCATCTCTATTTTTTCTGAATATGGTACATATTGAGCTTTATATATCAGAAACTATATAAGATATTTACAAAATTTAAATTGCATCGTGTTGAATACATCAAGATCTACAAAAAAAAATTAATAGGTCCAAAGCTCTGAGACAAAATTTAAAATTTTACAGTTTCGGTCATCCCGTTATGATTAAGTAAATGCTTGTTACATTTGTCACATGGTTTTGAAAATTCATTTTAGACAGACGATGAGTGATTTCATAGAGAGCATCCCCTTTGTCGGCGAAGAAGTTACGTTAACACCAGAGAAGCCTTATAAATGTGACGTTTGCTGTAAACGGTATTCCCGAAAGGGTACTTTGGTAAGACATTTGGCATACCACAGCACTGAGAAAAAGATATCCTGTCTAGAATGCGGGAAAAGGTTTTACCATAAAAACGACCTTTGGCAGCACAAAAAACTCCATGACACCAACGATCCTTTCATATGTGATGAATGTGGCAAAGAATATAGAAGTAAAGGTGCTCTATATAACCATAAATTGACAAAGCACGGCAACAGCAGAGAACATTGTGATGTTTGCAACAAATCATTTATCCACAAATCCGATCTTCAAAAACACATGCGTGTTCATAATAATGAAAAACAAGCATGTATTAATTGCGGGAAAATCGTTAAGAATTTAAATGACCATTTAAGACTTTGTCAGAAATCCGTAAATGCAAGATGCCACGAATGTGATATGTGTAACAAAAAGTTTAAAGAGAAAAGGTATCTTAACGAACACAAAAAGTACAAACATCTGAATCCTGATCGATATGAATGTTCCGGTTGCAATGAGAAGTTTTCTCATAGGCGAACCTTTATTGACCACAAAAAACATTGCGTTCAGTATAAATCTCTAACCACTCAACCAAATGCAACATCTAGTGAAATATACGATGCAGTACAAACAATTTCTGGTGCCAACTATGAATCAAATGAAAGCTCGCAAATTTCTTAAAGTGTTGTCATTGTTAATCTTTAATAATTTATAAGAGGGAAAATTTATTGTTATGCTACTTTTGCAATGCTTTATTGTTTTTTATTGTTTTTTTTTACAATTGTTTTGTATGAGGGATTTGTTAAAAATAAATGGTAAAAAGTTTCATTGTTACTATTACTTGTAGCCATATTTTATACTTCACACAACAGTTCAATATTTTAGTAAGACAAACCTTAAAATAGTAAAATGCAAGGTTTTGATACTATGTATCTGTATGTGTTACATTGCTCTTTGCAGCCATAGTCATCAACATAGACACTGACTAGTAGATCTATAAACTGAGTAATACAGGTTGTTATTGATTCTTTCGGAATGAGAAAGATTTATCGTTATATAACCATCCCCTCCAGCATTAATCATTTGTTGTTTCTTGACCATTTTTATATGCGTTACCGGTTGATAACCTTTTCAGACGGCGTTACTTTAATTTTCGGGCATAACTTTAATTGTAAGATCCGTGCCTATAAAAAAACGGTGTTTTGATATATTTCATATTCCTAAAAGCACGTGTATGCACATTATATTCTTAAAAAGGGTGATTTCATTAGAAAAAAATATGTTTTATTGTTATTTTTTTTGTAACATCATTTTGTCATTAAGTTGGAAGAAAACTGAAACATTCTTTCGAAAAATATTATGCATCTTAAGAAAGGGAACGGTTTCAAGTGTTCCGTGAGCCATGGCATTTAATATATAATTGAAATGGGTAACGAAAAATGATACTCAAACATACCTTGTTTAGTTTTTAATCCATTTATCCCTTTTCAAAGTGTGTTATTAACCATTTCAAAGTACGTGAATCACCTTTTCATCCGCTCACGAGTCCATACGGTGTATCATGTGCTTTCTTCATGTAAAGTTTCATTAAAGCATGTCAATCGATTTATTGGGATTACGAGGTATTTGGACAAAGACTATATACAACCCAAAATTTGCTTAGGAGTTAGGATATATAAAAAAAGATGACTGATAAAAAAATCTCAATTGATGTTCCTGGCTGAATACAATCTCAAATTTTATTTGCGTTGTACATGAGGAAAACTTTCAACAATTTGGAGAAAGAAATCGAGAATCGTGGTCTTCCAATATATGCACATGTCATTCAATCTGTTGCTTTATTAGAGTAGATTAATAAGGTTCTAAAAATATTAAAGTTTTACAACGAAGTCAAGATCTTTGCTCCGCTACTCTTATAATGAACCTTGACCATCACTTCATGTATCCCTTTAATTCACTTTCAATGTGGCTTCCTAATATTACCACAATACTGATAAAAAAAAAAAAACATATGGACATCAAATTTCTCACTAGGAATACCAGATTTAGCACCATTTTGTTTGGAGCATTTTGGAGCCTTGAGCCTACAATACCCTGCCGATTTTTTTAAATTATTTTGCCTCACCTTCTTTTACCATATTATATTGACCCAGGCAAGTACAAGACCAATCAACGGAAACAAGATCTGGTTGACAATAGCATGGATAGAGATTACTGGATGCATGCAATAAGGCAACACTAGGAAGTACGAGTTCGATAAAAATGACAAAAGTAGTCTCAAAAAGGGGGAGGACATTACATGTAAGACCAGAAACACTAATTACATGTTATTCTGAGTCACAGAAAAGTTACAGTACCAAATGCATTGCTGGGCAAAATAACTAGACAAAATTTAGCTTAGCAGATATAGAGTAAGATTAAGAAGATACCACCAGGAAAACAAATTGTACGAATAATGCAGAGATAATACAAGTTATATAATTAAACACGCATGCATATTTTAAAACAAATAAAAAAAAGGTTTTGTTAAAAAATGTTTTTTTAAAAAATTCTGAATTTGTTGGAAAAAATATTATTTTGCTGTTGACAGAAAAAAAAATATCAGGTTGGAAAATCCCAGGCCACCGCCATATAAAAATGGTTGGAATTTAAATATTACTTTGTGGGCGGACTGACAATGAACCAGTAATCATCTCTTGTTCAACTCTAGGTATAATAAAAAGCTTCGCCGAGCGCAGAATGATACGACTGCAACACGTTGAACCCTGTACCTTTTAGGCCCAATATGGATTGTCCATTGCTCTGAACACATGCAGCCCATGGTGGACTGACAAAGGTTTTTGACACAAACCTTCTTTGGTGGACTTTCTACCCACATTTTACAAGGAATTCATCAGATTTTTAATTCTAAAGCAAATGGAAAAAAATAAATTCTAAAAATTAGACCACAAATAATAGTTTAAAATTGCCCCTAATTACGTAGTAGGGGAAAAAAGGGGGGTCGCAAAATATATTCATCTGAAAACTTCGACCTAATAAAGACTTTTGTAGAGCTTAATGAGCTGAATGTTTAAGCAAGCAACAGCTTTTTTCTATCTGCAATAGCTTTCATTCTAAAAGCTTTTAAGGGACCCTAACCGCTATAAGGGGTCATCTGACAACTTCAACCCTATGGAGACTTTTGTAGAGCTAAATGAGCCGAATATTTAAGCAAGCAACAGTTTCTCTCTACCTGCTATAGTTTTCCTTCCATAGCTAAGTGAGCTGAACAATTAAGCAAGCAACAGCTTTTTGCTATCTGCAATAGTTTTCATACTATAGGGCAAAAACATGAAAAAATGCTATTTTCACCTTTAAGGGGCCGTAACCCCTATAAAGCGTCATCTGACAACTTCGATCAAATGGAGACTTTTGTAGAACTTTTGATCCTGAAGCTGTAAGGTGGCATCAGATTTCATCTATCTCTTATACTTTTTAAATTACAAGCCAAAAACAGTAGTCTGACCCCTGGTCTATTTTTAGCCACGGCGCCCATTTTTTTACGAATCATAAATCGAAACACAACTTTAGTGCAAGACACCCTGATGATCAATCATACCAAGTTTCATTGAATTCTGTTCAGTAATTTCAGAGGAGAAGATTCCTGAAAAAGTTATTGTAAGAACAAACAAAAAAGTTGCAATTTGGCCCCTTTTGACCCTTATTTCTAAACGAAAAAAGGGGGGACTCCCAAAATCAATCCCATCCATCCTTTAATGGTGAGAAATATTATTGTCAAATTTCATTGCATTTGTATAACTAGAACTAAAGTTATCGTGTATACACTTAAGTTAACAGACAATAAAATTTGATAATGTTGAAAATGACAGTGAGAAAAATTTATTAAAAAATGAAATTGAGATAGTTGAAAATAACTTAGAAAAAATGTACGACGAAAAAGAAAAAGGGGCAAGAGTAAGATCAAGAGCAATAAATATAGAATTAGGAGAAAAAAATACAAAATATTTTTTTAGCTTTAGAAAAATCTAGGCAAATACGAAAAGCAATAACATGCTTAAAAAATAAAGAAGGTAAAATGATAGAAAACCAAGGAGAAATCCTAAACATGCAACGAGATTACTATCAGGAATTGTACATGTCTAAAAACCCAGATATAAATTGCACAAAAACATATATAAAGGAGACAAAAACTAATAAGGTCCTTAGCAATGAAGACAGTAATAGCTTAGAAGGCACAATAACAGAAGAAGAATGTGCAAATGCAATATTTAAAATGAAACTTAATAAGTCACCAGGATTAGATGGATTAACTGTTGAATTTTACAGAACATTTTGGCCCAAGTTAAAACTTTTTATTACAACCGTATTTAATAAAGCATATGAGAAAGGAGAACTAAGTGATATGCAAAAAATGGGGCTTATAAGTCTTATTTATAAAAAGAATGACCCTTTATCACTGGACAACTACAGACCAATAACTTTATTAAATGTAGATACAAAGATAATTGCTTTTGTCTTAGCTCAGAGACTTAAACCAATTTTACATAAAGTTATTCATAGCGATCAAAATGGGTATATTAAAAATAGATATATTGGTTTTAACTTAAGACAAATCCAAGATATCATAGACCATACTAATAAATATAATATTGAAGGGGCAATCCTATTTCTAGATTTTTCGAAAGCTTTTGATTCCTTAGAATGGAATTTCATGTATGAAGCACTAAAAAAATTTGGCATTAAAGATTCTATGTTAAGGTGGATTAAGACTTTGTATTCTAATATAAAAGGGTGCATAATAAACAATGGCTGGATTTCATCACCCTTTAATATATTAAGAGGCATAAGACAAGGATGTCCAGTGAGCGCGCTAATTTTCGTCTTTGCAGTTGAAATACTAGCATGTAGGTTAAGACAAGATAATAACATAAAAGGGATTGAAATAAAAATTGACAGCAAGACACATAGTCTTAAGCTAACAAAATTGGCGGATGATACAACACTGTTCCTAAAATCAAAAACAGATATCACTAAAGCTTTAAATAGCATAGAAATCTTTGGAACATGGTCGGGACTTAAGTTGAACAGAAATAAAACAGAAGGCATTTGGTTAGGAAAACTTAAACATTGCAGAGATAAATTTGAAAATATTAATTGGAGTACAGATATAATTAAATGTCTGGGAATATATTTTGGACATAACAAAAAAAAGTGTAATGAGTTAAACTTTGAGAAGGTCTATTCAAAATCTGAGAAAACTCTACAAAATTGGGAAAAAAGAAATTTAACAATGATTGGAAAAGTAACAGTAATCAAATCACTGATATTACCCAATATTACTTATCTTGCCTCGGCAATGATTATAAATAAAATACAAATTGATAAATTTAAACAGTTGCTTTTTAAGTTTATTTGGAATGGGAAAACTGAAAAGGTTAAAAGAAAGACACTATGTAAGGAATACCAAGACGGGGGCTTGAAAATGACTGATGTTGATATATATATTCAGGCCCTGCAAGTCAACTGGGTCAACAAACTAACTTCAATTTTATCATCAGAAATCCCTAGCTGGGCTGTGATACCATACTTTTACTTCAACAAATATGGACCAAATTTTCTGATTTTCCATTATAATATAAACAACCACTCCCTTTTGGAAAATATAAAAGAGAGCTTACCAGAATTTTATCTTGAGATTGTAAAATCTTGGATTAAATGTAAACAAAAAACTCAACCTAAGAGTCCGGATGTTTCTAAGTTAAATTTTAGAGACATAAGACAGCAGGTTATATGGGGAAATAAGTTTTTAACTTTTAATGGTAAAAGTCTAATTTTCAACAAGTGGATTAAAAGTAACATTATTTTCATCAATGACATTATTAACGAAAAGGGACAAATTTCACAAGAACTTATATTATCTAAACTGAAATGTCAGACAAATTGGTTTTCAGAATACTCTAAATTGATTAAAAGTATTCCAAAATGCTGGATTGAATCTCTTAAAACAGAAGAATCAATAAAAACAAAAGTTAACACAAAATTAATTTTATCTGTATTCATAAAAAAAGGAAAAACAGACTTGGAAAAAATAAATAGTAGAGATATTTATCAAATTTTGTTACATAAAAGTAAAGAAGAGAATCTAGGTATACTTAAATGGATAAATAAACTTCAAGATCAAAACTTATCATCAAAGTCTGTTAAAACTTTTAACTACATTTCATATGACCTACAAGTTAAGGATAATAGGCTGAGAATGATGAGATGGAAATTACTCCATTTTGTACTACCATGTAAAGAACTGCTGCATAGATGGAAAATTTCTGAAAATAATCTATGTACTGTATGCAAAGTCAAAGAAGATTATGAACATTACTTTATTAACTGTGAATATCTAAAAAGCTTTTGGGATAAAATATTTAGAGTTTTAGATCAATTGAAATTTAGCAAAGAAATTATCACTTTAAAAAATCTTGTATTTGGATACAAAATTTATGATAGCAGTTACAATGAGATAAATTTTCTTTTATCAGTTGTGGTTTTCAGTATTTATAAAGCATATCACTTATCAAACTGCAAACAAATATCTGTTAACACATTTTCGGTGTTCAAAAATGAGTTAATTAAAATGCATGAATCTATGCATCACTCAAATCTAAGAGTTACCCCTTTTATGGAAAAAGTAAAAAATGCAGTACTGAATAGCTAGAGAAAATATGGTTAATAAAAATTAAAAAAAATAGATAAATATTAGCTGCATGAACTAGCCAATACATTGTATATCTTATTATTGTCTCACACACATGAAACGCATACACTTTTTGGGCATTGAACAGAAATGTCGAATATTATATATACGGTGTATGATAATGATACATGTATATAATTTTTTGATGATTATACTGTAGTATAGTTAATAAATTCAAATCTATAGTTTACACTAAAAATACCTTGCTCCTTTGAAACAGTTAGAATATTTGTATAAATCCATTTTTGATAAAAACCACATCTATATTTATAAACAATTACACGTGTATTAATACTAATTCAAAACGTAAGACGGAAAACAAACCACTATCCGGAATTTTGTTTCATCACAGGTTATATCTTGTTACATTTCATTTTATGTGATTGACAAATTATTCTGTAATGTTATTAACAATTTTATACAACTTATCTTGCTCAGATAATACCCTGCTTATCTGTGCACTAATATTACTGGGTGCTTCGTAATGAATGCTGTAATTGCGAAGTTATTGTTAACAGCAATCAGTGCAATAAATATTGTTTTTCTTGAAAAAAAAAAAAAGTTAACAGACAACGACGACGACGACGACAACGACAACGACGACAGCATCATACCATTATACGTCCGCAATTTTTTATAAAAAACTAAAACTTGCAACACAAACAACTGTACAAATAAAATGGGTTGTAACTACTTGCAAATCAAAATTGAACCAGATATTTATCTTAAATAAACACAGATTCGCTGCCAAATTAGAATTGTATATTTCGAATAGTGTTTAGACCATGCAAATTTATTTTATTATACATTGTATAAATATGTCTATAAAATCCTTTTAATCATCATTTGAGTCTTCTTTAATGAGTAGAAACGTTTCCAATACTGCCACTGCATAGTAGTTTCATTATTACCTTGTCCACCAGTGTAAGGTCCATTGAGGTTTGAATATGAACAATTATGATACCACCAAGCACCATGTCTAGTGACAGCACACCTGGCACGATACCTATCATTGTCCTGGTCCTTGGTAGAAAACTTTCGATTGTTGTGGTACTTTAAACTGTCTCCGCCTACAACATGAAACGACATGGTATTAACATAGAAATAATCTTCGCAATCCAGATTTGCTAACAATTACGGAATATTAACCCGGAAGATGTTTAAAGTCAGACTTTGTGGGCACAAAATATTGTTATTATTATACCGTAAATAGGGACATTTTTGTGTTAAAGGTAAAATGTACAAGTTTAATTTTGGTGCGTATTATTTGGGAAATCTCAGAAAAAAAGTTCTTTAATACTTTACACCATTTCTACGGCGATAGGTTTAATGACTGTAAATATATTCAAAATTATATGAGTAAGGTTTGTTTTCAAACATTTTAAAGTGGCACTCTGTAAGAATCAGGCAATGGGTGAATCATGATTTAAAAAAAACACACGAGTTTAACTTCAAAAAACTGTTCAAAATGCTTAAAAAGTAACAAAAAATGCATTGGTACTTTTTTTAAAAGTCAGAAATTTGAGATATATTTTGTTTGAAATGCATATGAAATTTGAATCTAAGGGAGATAACTCTGTCAAGTCACACTATATTCCTATCATTTTAACAGAAATTTTTCTCCATCCTCTGACACTCGAGACAACAACTAAGGTTTGTTTCTTCATTAGAAAGCTATTTTGAATGACAATTTAATGTCAAAACCGTGTGTTTTTAAAATCATGATTCAAAGTTTTTAAATTTTGCCTGATTCTTACAGAGAACTGCACTTTAAAAGAAATAAAAATTTTGATTTTTTTTTCTATTTAACGCAATATCCTACTATTTTTGCCAACATGTCATATCAATCAATTGGCTCATACACAATTAATTCTATGTTCTAAACTTAGGTTTAATTTGGCACATCTGAGTGAGCCACCAAATTAACCATAAAAAACTTTTTCAAAACAAAATAAACATTTAAATATTCAATGAACCTAGATTTCAAACGTCTACGCGAGAAGGACCGGTCATTTCAAGATGGCAGACATTTCGCTAGGTCAGCGGGCAATTACACTGTATCTTGTTTTCGGCCTAACTTTTGACTCTTCTTAACAAAATGCAACTCTTGAAACAGTCCTAAGATACAATAGGATGCCACCAATTATCATTCATGTAGTACGAATTTATGTCGGAAGATTAAGAATTAAAGAATTTGTTTTTGTAATGAATCAGTCATGTTGTTATCAGCATATTATATCACCCTTATTTATTGTCCAATATGAAAAGTATTCGTGAAAACTGACTAACGGGAAACAATAATATGATAGAAATGCGAGTCTACGAAAAATTATTCGCATTATTATTCTTTTTACAATATTCTCTCTCAAATAAGTTGTGCTTCAGCCCAGGTACATTTACGAGGGTTATGATGGACTATTGTTGTGGCCAAATTTAAAATATCGATAAGAATAATTTTAACAAGAGGCTCCCAGGAGCCTGAATCGCTCACCTGAACTACACAGATACATATATTTTGTAGACATTATTGTGCTTAACCATATGCGATTAAAAATTCTGAAATTACTTGGTTAGTTTTCAAGATATTGGGCTTAATAAGTGCAAAATTTACGAAAAAGGGCAATATTTCCCACATCAACAGTCAGATCTTTTCCGAAATTTCAGGACAGGTAGATCTTTATATGCTGATCACTTTTGATTCTTGCACAATTTTGATATCTGAAACCATTTTTGAGTAATTAGCAAAAAAATGAAATTTACCCCTATGTTCTATTTTTAGCAATGGCAGCCATGTTTTTTGACGAATCAAAAATCTGAACGATAGAGTTGTAGCATATTAGCTATTAAACAAGTGTGCCAAGTAAAGATGCAGATGGTCTTACGATGTCAGACAAGTTAATCTTTGAAATTCAGGGGAAAAGTAATGAAAAATAGTAAATTTTGTTATATTAAGGACAATAACTCCTAAAAGAAACGGTCCTACAGCTTTGACTTAGATACATGAAATGTAGATCTTGATGTGCCTATTCATACGCAATTTAAATATTTGAAATATCTTGTATTGTTTTTCAAGATATATGGCTAAATAAGTGAAAAAATTTGAAAAATCCAGAAAAAGGGCAATAACTCCTACAACAATTGTTGGATCTTCTTGAAACTTTCAGAGCAGGTAGATCTTCAGATGTTGATCACTTTTGTATCATCAGAATTTTTATATCTGTAACCATTTTTGAGTTATTAGTAAAATACTGCAATTTACCCTTATGTTCTATTTTTAGCCAAGGCGGCCATATTTTTTGACCAATCAAAAATCTGAACGACAGAATTGTAGCATTTACGCTATTAAACAACTGTGCCAAGTTTGGTTGAAGTTGGATGTATGGTGTCAGACAAGTTAATCTTTGAAATTCAGGGGAAAAGTAATGAAAAATGGTAAATTTTGACGCTTAAAGGGCCATAACTCCTAAAAGAAATGGTTCCACAGCTTTGAGCTGATTACATGAAATGATGTGCTTAATCATTTGCAATTTGAATTTGTAAAATATCTTGTATAGTTTTAGATATAGGGCTAAATAAGTGCAAAGTTTTGAAAAAAAATCAGAAAAAGGGCAATTACTCCTACATCGGTTGTTGGATCCTCTTGAAAATTTCTGGGCAGGTAGATCTTGAGGTGCTGATAACTTTTTCTCTGCCAGCATTTTGATAACTGTTACCGTTTTTAAGTTATTTGCAAAAAACTGTATTTGACCCCCTGTTCTATTTTTAGTAACAGCGGTCATGTTTTTTGACGTATCAAAAATTCTAACGCAAACTTTTTGCACAATACCCCAAGGAACAACCATATCAAGTTTAGCTGCATTTGGCCAAGCAATTTCAGAGAAGAAGATGTTTGAAAAAAGCTAATGGACGACGGACGGACGCAAAGTGATAGCAAAAGCTCCATGACCCTTCGGGTCAGTTGAGCTAAAAAGGTTCATTTCTTTGCATTTTGAAAATAGAAATGACCGAGAAAATATGCCAATTTTTAAAAGTTAACATACTTCAGCCGATTAACAGGTTACTTGTCAGATCGTGGTTTGGTTGATAAAAAAGTCAAACTGAATCTAGTTGACTCGATCTGTTGAATTACATTAATGAATGAAAAATTACAAAAAGATTATGTATTCACAATGGACCTATTCAGAAATTCAACTTCCGTACTCGTAAAATCTGGCTGGACCAATCAACGATGTCGCAGCGTACTCGTAAAATTTGCCTTAGCCAATCGGCGACGTCGCGAACAATCACAATCCCAGAATGCCGTACAATTTCTGAATTGGTCCATTATTCTAATTACTTCAAATATTGTTAAGATTTTTACCTCACCGGACTCCGCATCTACATACTATATGTGGTTTAGGTCTAATCTTCCAAACAGAAAAGTGCCACATAAAGTCAACTATATTGGTATGGTGAACAACCTAGTGATGCTGAGAACAATGCATGTTTTGGATGCTGGATGCGACCTACCTTTTTCGCATTGATGACCACTTACAGACAAGTGCCACATCAATTATATTGGTATATTTAATGCACCAAGTTTTGCGAAGCACAGTGCATGCTTTAGATGCTGGCTGTGACCTATATTTTCCGCATAGATGACCACATTAACAGGAAAATAGTAAAAGTCCATTCCCCTTTCTTGACACTACTTTGTAACGAAGTAAGCTTTGTACTCGAAAGGCCTTAATATATTTATAAAATAAATTAACTGATAGTTTAATGGATTTCCTTTTCTCCTCATTCTTTCTATCTTGAAAACGTGTCAGTATAAAATTTATGGTAAGCAACTTTAAACAAACTATTATTGAAGATACGATATTTGGCTAATAAGTCTTGTCTAATGTACCGTGGTACATTACATGCACATAGATTAGTCTGGACTTAACCAAATTTGTTTTAAAGATTATGGTAAGACAAAAATGATAATGCTTTTAATAACGAGTTATTTTTCGTCGAATTGCAATGCTAATTAATGTTTCCCCTTCGTCAGCGCGTTCAATTATGGTATAAGTGGCAGGTTCCATTTCCGCAAAAACTCTTGTAATTCCCTGGCAGATATTTGGTATATCAACCAGGAACCTGTCCCTTTCCTCCCTTTCTTGGTACACTTTAGACATGCCACCTTTTCAAACATTTCTAGATAAGCCCCGGGTAAACATTCAATAAAGGCCTGATATCGTCTTTTTAGTAATGACGCTTGTAATGAAATGTGAAAGTGATTCTATATCTTAAAGAACAACATAAAACCAAAATACGTTTTCAAAATTAATATGCAAATTACAACATGACTGTCCTTGGCATAAACAAAACTTTTATATCTAGACTGTTTGTTTCAACATCTATTCGTACAACATGGATGACATTTGCTGGCTTTCTACCTTGGAATGGTTCCAGAGTTGCGTTTTGGTAAGTAAAGCCCATTAGTTTTGTGAATATTTACAAATTTCAGGCAAAATGCCCGCTTCGATTTTCATTTAAAAGATGTTTACTCACTTTCGTGGGTCTTTTATGGAAAATCCATACTTACTTATTTACTCTCAGACCATTTTTTATAATTACCTTCATTCGAAGATATTAATTATTTTAAAAGTGCAGTAGATTCCAGAAAACTGCATGGAAAAGACAACCCCCTAATTGGCCCAATGCAGTGTCTGCCATCGATCCTTCTCACATACACGACAGTGACTTACATCCATTAGTTCCAGTAAATCCGTTGATTGTGATTGGATATTTACTATGTTCATCTCCAAGTAGAAATAAGGAGTAGTTAGCATAAGCAAAGTTATGGTCAAAGTCCTCCATATATATTGACAATTTATGTCCACTTGCTGTTGATATCAAATGAATATTTTCATTTCCTGTAATAATTATACATAATATTATAATAAATATTATTACTATGTTTAAAAATATATCTATTGAAATAAACACGTAAACGAATACGCATTTTTTGACACAACTTGAGAGTCAGCAACCACAAATAAAATATAGAATTAGGGAGATACAAAAATAGAGCAAGACAAATGAGTGTGAAGCTATCATTTTCTCTTACATTATTATATTAAAAGCAATTAAGAAGAGTCTTATTAAATAGTACATTACACATAAATCAAAATACGGATTCAAAGAATTAAATTATTATATGCACCACATTTTGAATCCGAAATCGGAACTAATTCTATTTGTACGCGCGCGACATTGGCACTACGAGTATAGGGTCCACAATAGTCAAAGTTCCTCCGATTTATAACATTTCAAATACTGTATATATAGTAGATATATAAATATGTGTTTTGCACTCGAATCATTTGTATTGTGTTATTGTCTATCACTCTCTCAATACTTTGTCGTATTGTGTATTGTTACTATGTTTACAAATGTTTGTTTGCTTTGAGATAAGATTCTGAAGTAATGTATTACGTATAATCAAAGGTGTAAATATTACATTTTTTCTTATATATTTACGTTTTAAGAAAAAACTTATCGCATTTTTTTTAAAAAACCTGATCACTACAATTGGGCTATGATTTATTATTTTTTACCCATCAAGTGGAAGTAAAGAGCAAGACTCATAGGACAAATACTCTAACAAGAAGAGTTTGATAAGGAAAATTAAATCCAGCAGCGAGGATAACAATCATGCATATAATCAGAAATTAAATGCTTTCAAATTGATAATACTGAAAAACTTTGAAAACCAACCATCTGTTTGTAAAACTTTTGCATGACAAAAACATTCCCTTACCAAGCCAGTATTCCCCGTCAGCCGACCCGAATCCCTCCTTGTACTCGTTCCAAGTTCTGTAAAAATCTACTGATCCATTCACTCTCCTCTGTATTACCTAATAAATACAAGTTACAATTTCTTATGATTAAAAGACTACGAAATCTGTAAAAAATCGTAATATAAATAGGTTTGTATTATGAAAAAAGAAACTTTATTCTAACTTTGTTTATAACTGGTTTGTCTCTGCCCTTTCGGACTTTTGACATTCGGATACCGCATTGGTACCTCTCCTTCTAAACGCCTGTTTCCTTAAATGATTAGATTTTTTCTAGAGCTAGTGTCTCTAGCTTTTAATACTGCAAATTAAAGATGTTTGCTTGTCTAGTTTTTGGATTTCTGTCATTTTTTAGGAATCCTCTGGTTTTCACCATAAATTAGGGTTATTTTTTACCACCCACCTCATTTTTTTAAACCAGTGTCTTAAATGATTTACAAGTTTTATAAAATCCTATTTATTCTGTTCTGGGTTTTGACAGCTAATTACCGTTAATCCTATACCTATATATAATCTTTTCATTTGCGTGATCAAATTTTAAACCTATTTATTTTTTTTAAATAAGGAACATCCTTAACGTATTCTTTTAAATTTTGGGTTTTATGCATTTTTCAGTTGCACGTAAAAGGAGTAGAATTGATTAATATTATAATTCGTTGAAGCAAAGACATGGTAATAGAATGACATTATAAACTCCTACTTTTGGAGTGTATTTTATATTATATTATTGTTTTTATAGTCACTCAGAAATTATTGTTAGAAATTTTACGAAAGACATCTTTAAGCTGAGTTGTCAAAGCGTTTTTGAATTGTCTTATTTTAGCGGATTTGACCTACAATAAATTGACAGTTGTCCGCTTGGCCGATGGGTACCTCCCAGAACACCTGAGTGTGACATAGACATGTTTTAAAATTATTGCCCCAAACCGCATCCCTTATAAAAAAACTACAGGTCTAAAGTATTAGAAGTTTGACAGTTTAAAATACCTACAGTCCATTTTTCGTTGTTTGCAATCTCACAGTAAACCTGCAAAGCTTTTGTTCCATCGGGGTATATTGTATAAACTCCAGATTTCGCAGCTGATAAATCTGCACACTCTCTTGGAAGTTTACCTATCCATAAGAGATGTGATAAAATCATTTTACATTTACAATTATGAATGGTCATCTTCGGAAACGTTGTCAGAAAAGTTTTTCCAAAAAACCATGAACCGTATGAGTTGTCTTTTTCGCGGGAGCTAAATTTCGCGGATTTCTATAAAAATGAGAGATCTTTTTTCCCGCTATTCAATATTCCCGATTGTCTCAGAAGAGTATTAAATGTACTTATAATATATATGTAAAATATACGAGAATTTCTTTTCGCGGGATTTTATTTTCGCGAATAGCCAACTACCGCGAATAAAGCGAAAATTAGATACACGCGGAAAAAAACAACTTATACGGTATATCAACGGGCAAAAATGACCTCGAAGGAATACCTTCTTAGCACTAAAACAAACTTACTTGCTGATGCGTTGTGTTTATTATTTACTATACATGGTACTCTGAGGTTACATAAGCTGGTGTCATTACAGCAACCTTGGCATAACATGTGATGCCCCTCAGTAGAACGTCGTCCAAATGCTGAACCAGCTGTTACTCCATTAATACAGACCTGAAATAATAAGATGATAATTCAAACTAGTTACTTAAGGCAAGAACTGAATAAAGGTTGAGTAAGTTTTTAACCAAGCCCATCATCCTTCTTAATATCAGAAATGATTTTACTTTCTTCTATAACATCCATCTTTGTTCGACAGCTGACTTAGGGGTTGGTTGTACCAGCATCATCAGAATAGCGCCACATGAATAGCTACAACTCACTTTAAGGAGGAAATTACTGACAATCACAAATCTGTCATTCCGACACAAACACTTTTGTGGTGAAAAACATTTCAAAGCTATAAATCAAATTTCAAAATTATCTAAATCCTTTAAAAATTCTTCCTACCCCAGGCTTGGGATGATCTTAGTCAAACTTTGGTTCCCCGGTTCAATATTTTTGGTTTACATGTACATTGCTCTATGCTCTTCAAACGCATCAAGTGTTTGGCCTTTTAAATATTTTGTGTAGAGCACCTGTGATGAGTCTTGAATAGACGAAAGTCTTGTCAGGCTTAACAAAATTTATTGTCCGCAACTTTTTTGTAATTTTGGTTTTCTCCTTTGGCATTTCTGTTGGTGCCAATACATTATTGTAATGATGACATTCTATTCCTGTGTTGGATTCTCCTAAATTACATAAAAATCCATTCAAACAGCGCTTCATTGTAGGGTCATCCAAATATAGTACGAAACCTCTTTTTCAGTTCTGTTGAATTCGATACTTACGGCAATAAAATCCGGCCTTCAGAAATATTACGATTTTTGTTATTCTAGAAATGATGTCAATCAAATCTGGACCCTGATCATGAAGAATTCGAAAGAACTTATGGAGATTCTTAACTATACATGTAAATCAGTTAAATCTTGTAACAGCATCAAAACTTTCGATGTCTCCACACTTTACACTTTTATTCCACGTGAACAAGTGAAATCACGACTGGCACAACTGATTAAACGTAGCTTTAAAAAAAAAGAATGGAAAACGCAGTTACAAATATCTGGAGCCGATTATACTAAGATTTACTTTGACATCAATGATTCTAAGAAAAGGAACAACTTAACAGAAGACCAAATATTAATAATCGACATGCTCAACTTTTTTATGGACAACATATTTGTTCAGTTTGGTGGTCATGTTTTTCAGCAAACATTAGGGATTCCAATGGACACTGATTGTGCACCTTTGCTTGCTGATTTGTTTCTTAATTCATATGAAGCAGAATTCTTACAATCTCTTCTAGACAAAAAAGATCGTAGACTAGCTCTCTCTTTTAACCTCACTTTCCGTTATATTGATGATGGTCTTTCACTGAATAATTCTTGATTTCCATCATTTGGTGGCTTTCTCCATCTTATATATCCATAGGAACTTGAGATAAAGGACAATACGGGTTCTGGGAGTCTGTTTCATATTTAGATCTTCATCTTGAAATAGAAACAGGAAAACTTTCAATAAAGCGCCATGAAAAACGTGATGACTAACTTCCAATCGTCAACTTTTCCTTCTAGTGTAGCAATATCCCGTACGCTCCAGAATATTCAATTTACGTATCACAATTGATTCGTTATTCCAGAGCTAGCGGTACTTTCATCGATTTCTTAAGCAGAGTCTACCTCTGAATTATTCGTTGTAATTAATTTCTCTATCACTGATATCTTGAGCTTGATAATTAGGACCTGCACATTCTATAAAGTCTGTTAATACAATAAGGATTTGATTATCTCGACATTACCACTAAAGGAAGAATATGAAAAAGATTATGAACCCTTCTTTCTTCCCTTCTTCTTGAGTAGCAAAGATTTTGTCTACTCTGTAATTTGTAGTTCATGTTTCACAGCTGATTCGTTATCTAATTGTTTGTAGAATATATCAAAGCACATTGTACATGTTGTAAGAGTGCAACGTCTGGGGTATAAATCGGGTAATTTGGTTATGCTGTATACTTAGTATGCATATTTCAAGGAGTAATTTCTTATGACCACCATTTGAATCAAAACATTGGAAGGCCAAAAAACTAAAGCATTGAACTAAAAGTATTCAAAACTAAAACCGTTCGAACCCAGCACCTAGGATATCGACCATGTGCAGTACTAGGAAAAAAACCTGATGTTTTAATCAATTTTGAATATAAAAATCGTAAATTTCAACGACAAAAGTATTAAGATTTTTTTGTAAATTTGTGTCAGACAGGTCTAACGACAACACTTGTGATAACCTTCGGGACATTTGGTCCATCAGCAGCGGTTACCCACCCAATGATTTCAAAATAAAATACAAAACGGGTATAAAACGTGTAATTTGGTTATAACTAACACTGGGTAATGGATGTGCCCTTTTCGACATTATCATTTCGCATAGCCAAATGAAAATGAAATTCAAAAAAAATAAATAGAAAAAGGAAAGGGAAGAAAATTAAGTCGAAAAGGTAAAACCAATGCGTTATATTCTTAATAAGATTCGAAAATGAAAATTGTTTCTATATGTATGTATGAACAATATTCATATAAGATGCAACGAAGCACCAAGGGGCATTCTAGTGTCAAAAGTCCAAAAGGGCAACGACAAAACCGGTAAACACGAACAAGAACAGCACGAGGAAATACAAAACATAAAATAAAACACAAAATAAACCGAACAGGAATCAACATCGCGATTTCAAGTCGTAACAAGAGTGAACCTAGGTGCTCTGGAAGAGTTAGCGGTAATATAAGTAGCAGAAAACGAAAATATTACGTTTGTTCGATGTTTTCATTAACTGTTTCCATTTAATGCTTTTGTGTTCTCTGTCTCCGTTTTTTTTAAAGCGCTGCAAGTACTTCATTTGTTCCACAATGCTGGATTTTTAAGACCTTATTCATGAAATTTTCATACAGAGTAGGTCAGATAAAACGCCTTTTGTCTAAATTGATATATATTGTTTTATACACAAGGACAATTGACACACAAGGAAGGCTTTGTACAAAGCTCTATGACAAACGTGATGACTTCAACTTTCCAATAGTTAACTTTCCCTTTTTGTGTAGCAACATTCCGTCCGCTCCAGCATAAGGAGTTTACGTATCACAATTGATTCGTTATTCCAGAGCATGTGGGGAGTACAACGACTTCCTTGATAGAGCTGCACGGCTGACAAGCAAATTCTTAACACAGGGGTACGTTGCTCCAAGGCTGTTGTCATCACTCAAGAAATTTTACGGACGACATCATGTGCTTGTAAACAAATACGGGATTTCTATCTCTCAGATAAGCACAGATGTTGGTTTGACATAGAGTTTTGTAATGTCATCCTTTCCGGATTTGACCAACACTTAATCGATCTTTGGCAACGTGACGGGTGTCCTATAGCAAGCAGGAACTGCTTACTCTTCCGGAGCACCTGAGTTCACTTTCGTTTCGACTTCGAGTTCGCGTTGCTGAATGCGGTTTTGTTGTTATGTGTGTGTGTGTTTTATGTTGTTATGTGGTTTGTTTTGTTGTGATGATTTTTTGTCTGCCGGTTTTGTCTTTGTCTTTAAGGTTTTATGATACTGATTACCCCTTTGGTACACCTATGCTTCTTACACGGAAAAATAGAAATTATGCATAACATTGTAGAAGCAGAAATATTTGTGTGCGGTGAATTTTCGTTTTTGTAAGTAGACAAACCCACGAAATTAAATCCCCTTGAATCTAAGATATTTTAATTAGTTAAAGAGTGTTTATCAAAATAAAAAAGCTACGAAAATTTGTCCACACAAGTTTTGTGCTCTAAACTACAAAATGTTATCCCCATGAAAATAAATGATTATATAGCACTTACTTCTGGGTAGGAACATCCAAAGTCAAAAAGCTCCGAGCTGGACTCTGTACGGTATTTATGCATGAAACACACCTGATTTTAAAAAACAAATAATCTTATACGTGTATATACATCAAGTCATTTTTCAGTTAAGTTATTTTCATTCAGTGCATGTAAGCCTCCAAATTAGGATAAGATACAATAAATTGAGATAAGTTTGCATGGTTTGGAGAGAAAATATCACACGAACTAATTGTTTTAAAATGCATGCGTATGAGATGAATTATTCAATAAGTGAAAATAAAATTGAAGTGGAGGGGTTGAAAATAGCTTTAGTAATTCCCTTGTTTTCCCCCTTCGTATAGCACTTGGACTTTTTTGATAAAGGAATTCCATTCTCTGTGCGTGTTCAAAATGATAAAGGTCCGTGTAGCAAATCAAATTAACACCTTTGTGTTATCAATTTTCATATGAATTAATATTTTGATCTGTCTGGCGTTTCATTCAACCTATAATAATGTTAGAATCTGTATTAATTTGGGCATGTTGCAGGGTTAACTTTAGAATATTTATACCTCATCATTACGACAAACAGTTCCACCAGTACATGACGTCACTCCTTCCACCCCACTGCAAGACAGACAAAGCTGGCCACAAACTGAAAGAAAAGGAAATTTTGAACTTAATTTTGAAAAAAAAAACGCATTTAGTTTATTACTTTTTAACTCATATATAAAATAATACATATAACTATGCGAAATATAAAAAAACCTAAACAAATATGCTAGCAAAATGTTGTCTTATTACTTTTTTCATATACAAGAGGTATTTACAACTAGAGAACACGACACGCACGTTCAGGATGATAAGTGGTTTTAAGATTATATTTAAGAAAATTGATTTGGTTGGCTGAATTTGAGACCTACATATAACTTACAAGAGATAAGGCCATTCAGGAAGTAGAGATCACGACACATTATACTTACTTGCAAAATGACAAAGGCATAGTGCAATTAACAATTTAAAGATTGCAACGAACGTTGATTCTGAAAATAGAGATTGTAAAAGCGGCGAAAAACATGGTGTTGTTATAAGGTGCAATAAAAGATGTCTCCTCCGTTTTTATGTTGCCTGCAAAGTGTTGCAAAGCGACATATATAGTGGTAACTTTGACACTATCTGTCGTCTTGTGTCGTCCTGCGGCGTCACAAATTGTTTCGTTGCATTTTTCCAGGCAACTACATGCCACAGCCTCTTGATATTTGGCATGTAGCTTCCTTTTAAAGTACCATATGGTGTAAAGTGATTTTATGGCCGTAATTCATCTACTTCATGTTAACCCAGAATCTTAAGAGGCAGGTCACACATGGAAGACCGCCATTCTAGTTTCCGTTTTGGCATGAGTTTATATGTATACTTAAAATCACCATAATACATCATGTTATTTGTGTCTTAGTGTTTTAACATTATTTCTAATATGGACCACGCCCATGAACAAAGGGAACCATGACGACAAGCCGTTTGTAATTTCCAATAAACACCGGGTCGACGTCACAGTTACTTTAAGGTGGGACGATACCAAATGGCATATATCCAGATTTTAATGAAAATTGGTAGACACATAGTTCTTAGTGATATACATCCATATATGAAATAAAAAATGGGGGTCACGGACCTCGTTTTTCAAATAAATGCATTCGAAAACTGCATTTTTGGTGGAAAATTAACAAAGACATATAGGAAAAACACAGGTTCAACACCATTTATTTCTACTTTTTATACACAAAAAAGGACTAACGATATCCAAATTTTGTCCAAAAACTAATATAACATTCCTTGGAAAATTTGCGCTGCATTGACATAAAATAAAGGATATGTCACGGACTTCGTTTTTAAGGTACGGACTCGTAAACATTGCTTATACGTGAAAAACGCAATAGAATCTAACTTAAATTGACGTTGCTTTTCACGACGTTCAGACGGATTTTTCAGTGTACAGGTAAATTTTATCGGTAACGTCGTTTTTAACGTAACGTCCCACCTTAACGCTGAAATCAATGACGTAATAATATATTTTGTGCACAAAAACAACAAAAATGGCAAACACTTTTTTTTGCATTATAGGTCAACAGAAAACACAAAAATTGCATATTAGAATAGAAATAATCCATGGCCGACCGTGGTTTATTGGATTTTTTAACATAAATAAACCACGGGCGGTCATGGATTAATTATTTATTAAATTACATACAGAATCTATAGGAAAATGATGCGCATTATGTTCTGAAACTGTCTATCGTATGCCCAAAATGAATTATTATATATATTTTACGTGTTTCTTCTGCTGTAGTTTTCCAAATGTACTTTCTTGTTTTGTTCTTTGTCCTTTTTTCTTTTGACTTTGTTTAGTATTGAAGTGAAGTGAAGTTTGGGGAACATTTGATGCAGATAAACTTAAAAAACATAAAGACACATATTTTAATAAATTATGTATGGATTTTACAGCCGAAAAAGTACATATTAAATTATGTAAATACTTACTAGAAGTTAGACAACGGGCTACTAATTTAGCAGTGGTTGGAGAATTAGGCAGATTTCCACTTTTATTAGAATCCTTTTTAAATATGATAAAATACTGGGTACAGTTGTCAAAATTTAATGAGAATGAAAGCCTTGTAGCAGAAGCTTTTAGTTTATCTAAAAAGTTACATGAGAATAAGAAAAAATGTTGGTATAAATGTGTAGACGAAATTTTCAATTTCTTTGGCATAGATAGAAAAGTAGCAATAAATCTTAAAGTTAGTTTAAAAAAATATGTATATAAACATATACATCTTAAATATAAAAAATTATGGAGAGAAAATATATTTAACGACAATAAAAATCCAGAAAGGCGAAACAAACTGAGAACATATAGGATTTTCAAGAATAACTTTACATTTGAAAATTATTTAAACTGGGGGAATTATGAAAAGAGGCGTACGATTATAAATTTTAGAATTAGCTCGCACCAATTAGAAATAGAGCGTGGACGCTATAAAGATATAGCAGCATCTCAGAGAATCTGCAAACTTTGCAATCTAAATGAAATAGAAGATGAGCAACATTTTCTATTAACATGTCCTAAATTAGACACTATTAGACAGAATATATTAGATCAGATAGAAAACCGGTTTCAAAACATTAAATCTCTTGATACGGGTGCCAAATTTTTATGGCTTCTTTCTGCAGAAGACGAATTTGTACTTGATCAACTTTATTTGCTAATAAGCAAAATGAATACTTTAAGACAAGAAATTCTCTGTGGCGGTACAGATAGTAATTCTTGAGACTTTATTATATTTGAAGATTTTTCAATAGCAAAAACTATAAAAAAATATATATATATCATAATAAATAATAACAATAATAATTTTTTTGAAGTCCTGTATCCTGTGCTTGTTAGATAAATAAACATAATTTTGTCTGTTTTAGTTCATATTTTCATGTATTTGTCATTTTATTAATCATTTCAATCAATGTAATCAATGTATGAAATTAATGTTAATTATTCTGCCTTAACGGGCGTCTTTGATTGACAATAAAATATTTTGTTTGTTTTTTTTTTTTTTATTGATATAAGAAAGATTCAATATTTCATTACCTTTAAGGAAAAACCACATGTTTTATCCATGAAAGACAAACACTTAATGTTGAATAAGTGCACACTGTATTTTATACGGTAAGATAAGAAAGGTCAGATAAAGAAAATTTCAACGACGAAAACACTGTCGCTTCTGTCATAGAGAGTGAAACTTTTATGATTGTCATTTTATTCTGTTTGGTATAAATCCATGGCAGAGATGAATTTGACAAAAAAAATATTTATAAAAAATATTGAGCAATTGCTTATCCAGTCTGTCCACCTTTCCATTGAATTCGATTTGCTTTCAACACCAACTAAAGATTTAAATGGACAGACTGAAAAAGCAATTATTACCACCTACATGTATCTATTCAGTAATAGTTATTACATGAGGACCGACGGCCAAGTCCGAATGTAATAAAATATTTTACTTCCCAGCCTTTAAAATATGTCATGTAAAATATAAATAAAAACATTAGAAAACATTCTGTGCATTTAGAATAAAATCAGAAAAAAAACATATTTAAACTATATAATATAGAGTATCCCTATTGGGCCCCTTTAATATTCTTTTATGTAATTTTAATTTTTTACGTAAGGTTTGCATCGGTTTCGTGGTCTGGCGGCAGGCATGGGGTGAATTACATTGCAATGTAATGCATTAAATTACCATTACTTTGAGAAAAGTTGCATTGAATTACCATTACCATTACAAGGATTTTGAAAAGAAATGCATCGAATTACCATTAATTTGAGAAAAGTTGCATTGAATTACCATTACCATTACAAGGATTTTGAAAAGAAATGCATTGAATTACCATTACTTTAGCTAAGTAATGCGTTGAATTACCATTACATTTTCAACCTTTTTTAACATTGTCTATCCTGCCATTGAAACTAAATCTAGTTATCTTTATGTTTAGATGGATGTTTATAAAACCTGTTATTTAGAACTTTTGTGTACTTATCGTAATTTGTCTTGCTACGAACAAAACCAGAAAAATTATGACAAATGTGTGCTAATTAACCAGAAATCTTTTTTTTCAGTTCGTCTGTAGATTTACTATATGTAATTTGTTACCCGTTTTGACTTATTTAATAAATTTAAAAGATAAACGTAAATGAAAATTGTAGTTTTAAAATAAAATTTAAATTATACATGAATGACATGGGAAAATACATAGATGATAATGAAGCTTAATCATAGAAGTTAGTTTGTTTAAAATTACAAATGTCTAATAATACATGTAATAGATAGGTTGTTCGTCAAACTTAAGTATATTTTTAAAGGCTTGTAAATAATTAGAATGAATTCTATCTAATATACATCTATATGGTATTTGACTGTTGAAATTAAGCATAATGATAAATTTCAATGTTTTATCTTTATGTCAAGAAAGGTTAAAACAATAAAACAATACTACTGAATAAAGATTATCAATCTAAAAGTATGCCATTTTTGCATTTAAAAAATAACTTATAATATTTATACAATACAATAAATATGTTGGGTAATATTAGTTAATTCAATTCAACCCATTTGGTTCTTTCCTGTCCCAAAACATGTTTTTATATTACAATACAAATTAAAATTATTTAAAATTTAACTTCTAATTTTTACTCAAAGCCATTTAATTTGACACATTTATAGTTGTTTTGACATTGTTGATTGAGCTGTTTTTACAACAGAATCAACAGATTATTTGCTATTATTTTACTTTAGTATTGATTGTACTTTATGGCTTCACCATTTCACTTTTAGAATCTTTTAGAAATATATCTTATGAATTTATAGTTTTCTATTCTTGTTGCAATATTTGCTAATCCTTCTTTTTTTTCACAGTGGATAGTAGTAATGCAGTGTAATTCATGAATTACATGCAGTTTTGGCAAAGAAATGCATTGAATTACCATTACATGTCATGCAAAAAATGGTGCATTACACATTACATTGAATTACTTGAGAAAATGTAATGCATTGCAATGCATTACCATTACACATTTGCATTACCCCATGCCTGTCTGGTGGATATAAAGTTAGACTTGGAATGGCGAAGACCCTCGTTCAAATCCCAGTGGGATCAATGTATTTTTCAATCTTCAAAACTTTGTTGTTGATTTTATAATTTTCTTATCCCTAACCAAAAACCAAAAAAAGCTAACATAATGCACATGTGATGCTCACGTTAGATCTCACGTTAGAAACTAACATAATTGCACGCGAGGTTTTTAACATGCAAATTAGATGAGAATTTTATGAGCAGAAAAAAATGCACGCGTGACACTCACCTAATTTGCATGTTAAAAACCTCGCGTGCAAAATGCTGGCATGAGCTTTGATTTCACGTGTGTATTTTATCGAATAAACTGTACCATGTTAGAAATTTGGCTAACATAATGCACATGTGAAATTTAAAAACTTGTAATTATACAAAGCTAAATTCAAATTCTTTTTACATGACTCATACTAGCTCTTGTCTAAGAAAAATGCATGGCTTAAATTCTTCATTAGCAATTGGAAACACAGATTAAATAAAATTGCCAATAAATATATGTTTTTATAACAATATTTAAACATGCAAATTAAGATTTTTGATCAAATTAATATTTATAGGTTCATTGTGGGTTTTAATAATTGTGAAAATATTAAAATAGCATCATCAAAACATGCACAAAAATTATGTTTTCTTTAATTCAAATAATCTTACATGTAATTTTTACATCTGTTTGAAAATCATGATCTACTTTTAAAACTAATTATGAGAAAGCTAATTTGATAAACAAATCAAATTAACTGTTACTGATGATGAAATCTGAAGACAAATATCTAATTTTAAAAAGACATAAAGAAAAGACTTACTATGTAACAAGAAGCAATAATAAAAACCCATTCCATTCACAATTTCACTAAAAAAGCACTTAATTTACTTGAATTCTTTGCTCCCTCCAAAATTTTCTTCAAATTTGAATTTGCAGGAAGTACAAATGTATTTGACTGAGCATGCCTATTCCAAAATCTCATGTGTGCATTATGTGAGCAGTCTTTATTTATAGTTCTGAGAAAACAAAGAAAATTTTAAAGTACAAATCTTTTATAAAACTAACATGCAAGACAAATGCTTATCTGATTTGAAATTTCACACGTGAGCTTTTTGTAATTTATCTGCACATCTGGACTACCAAAATGCTTACATTGGCAATCTTATTTGCATACAGATCTAACTTGCATCACATGAAATTCTCGTGTGCAGCAAGTATGCTTATGTTAGCAGATTCTGTACGGGATGTCCAACTTATTGAAAATTTCTAAAAAATCGTACTTTGAAAAACAAACAAAAAGAACAATTGAGTTGAAAAAGTAGAACAGGGTATCCGATAACTGTACGTTGGATCTATACCAAACAGAGTAATTAGCCATACATTTAATATGATTAATGCCCTGCCTTCTTTAGCGAGCATCAAAATTTCATACTTTTTAAATACACCGTGTGCTAAAAGTCCTTAGAGTGGATTTAAAAAAATGAATAAAATTGAAGCAAAGTCTGAACCCTCCCTAGTCCCTAAATCATTTGCTTTTCAGGAAAACTTTTGTAAAAATATATTGCCATATGATGGATAACTATTCATTAAAAATTCAAAGATTTGTGCAAATAATAAATCCTTGTAACATTCTGAAATTTGACACACACAAAACAACAAACATTAATTTAGGGATAACCTTTTGAGGGGACAAAGTCATCCCTTTATGGAATCAATGACGTCATTTCCCTGTAAGAGAGTTTCGCCCAAAATACACTAGATGTACACATTCAGATTATGTCAGGTTTTGTGACAATTAGAAACCTGGCGAAAAAAACAGTTGTGTAAAAATAACTTGTAGGATTGACGAAAGTGAGTGAAACTCAGCAGGATATGTGACTTTTACTTTCATTTCAGGTAAGACCCTTTTATATATTTATTATATACTAGGCAAAAAAAGAAACGTTACACTTCTTTTTTATTTGATAAAATTTCTATAACAAAAGAAAAGTTGTAACTTCCATTGAATAAACGTATCTTTGGTCATACTGAAGAGACTAAAATCCAGTATACCTGATTTTAATTCGAATTTAACATCTCTTTAAGGTTTTACCTAGATATTGTAGAAAATCAAGTTTGCAAAGCATTATCGTTCCTGACTTACTATTCATTTTGAATATCTGACAGCATTTCGATGAATATAAAGTTAAATTCAGAATTTACAGACATTTAACCATCTGTAAAACTACAGGGATGGGATATTTTGCAACGGTTTCCGGTGGGATAATCATTGGCGGATTCGTTCAGTTATTTCTAAAAACCAAATTCAGTAAGATCAAAAATGACAAAATGTTGAAAGTTACAAAATTTCTGTTAAATTTTGATTTTTCGGTTAAATAAGGTGCTTCTTACTTATCTATGACAATTTTAGGCATGATTCAACTCATTAACGTCATTACACGAAAGTAACGTAATTCAGAGGACGTCTTTTTTTAAAACAATGACGTCAGCTTGGCGTGACCGCGTACGTTCAGTGTTTATGAAAATTAGATCAGAATTTTATCCATTTACACGAGTTAAGATTTTGCACCGTTTACGAAGCGATTACGAAGAAAAATAAAGCGACAACGCCTGATCTAAACTTGCGTCGGTTATGATATTCTTCTACTTCCGGTCTCACCGATTGTTGTTTTGCTACCTCTGATACGAGTCTCTGGTCTATGTATAGTTGTTCTAAAGTCTTTTAGATGATTAATTACCTGTATTTTTGTCATTCATGTACCCAACACGAAAGAAGAGAGTTGCTTCAACTTTTGACGTTAACGTAACGTCTCTGACTTACAATTTCTCAACATTTAAGTGCGACCTTTTGTTAACGGTGATATTTGTTACATTTAACGACCATAATCACTAGCTTAATTGAATTTTCTACACGTAAAATTTTAAAAGTTCCAAATTTGGTAAAAATTGAAAAGTGACGTAACGTCATTTTCAAATCCGCCTTCAATACGCAATTTTGACAGAAAACCCCGTTTATTGCCTAATCTTTATATTAAAAATTCAAAACAAAATATTTTTCGAAAAAATCTTAAAAGAAAACAAATGTAACGTTTCTTTTTTTGCCTAGTATACTAAGGAATAGGTTAATTGTTGCCAGTATTGATTGACAGAAGATTTCATTAATTTAATTTGTACATTGCATTACTATTTCTCAATATCTCGGCAATTTCCGGAAAACTATTTTTCAGTGGAAAAGGCCGAAGGCAAACTCCTTCGCAGTAGGCACTTATCCTTGCCGACCGAAATTAGTACTATAGATAATAATAAGTGTACAAAACGTGGCACTGTGGTGAGTTGGACCGAATGATGTTTAAATAGAAATCGTTGTGAAAAAAAATAAACAAGTGCGTGAGAGGTGGTTTTATCACTCGTTTTGCAATTCAAAAAATATATATTTTTTACAGAAGAGATTGCTTTTTATAAGCCAGAGGGTGGATTGTTTTACTTGCTCCGTACCTATCGTTCATTTGCTCCGTAAAAGTAGACGTGTTCCGGTTTTCTCGTCAGTATTTCTCTGGCACATCTCAAAACATGCTTCATGCCGTAAGCTGCTTGCTATTACCAATTTGACAAATCTGTACTATAATATTAAAAATAAGAAAAAGAAGTTGGAAGTGTTGGTCTTATAAAATTTGTTACACACTGGAACAAGTTTGCAGTATGCTTGATTTCCTCATTGACAACATATTTGTCACCTTCGGAGGAGAGATTTTTCAACAACAAATCGGCATTCCAATTGGCACAAACTGTGCTCCTCTCCTCGCCGATTTGTTTTTATACTCTTACGAGACTGAATTTCTTCAGGGACTCGTAAAGAACAAGAAGATGAAAGAGGCAAGGTCATTTAATCTTACATTCAGATATATTGATGATGTCCTTTCTGTCAATAACACTTCATTTGGTAGATGGATTCCTTATATATATCCTCCAGAATCAAATTGCTTCTTGGATTTGCACCTCGAATTTGACCCAGGTGGTCATCTCAGTACAAAAATTTACGATAAACGAGACGATTTTAATTTTCAAATTATTAATTTTCCTAATCTACAGAGCAATATACCTACTTCCCCTGCATACGGTGTTTATATTTCACAACTTATTCGATATGCTAGAGCTTGCACACATTTCACAGATTTTTTTATCAGACACTGATTTCTTCGTGACCGACTTTTGGAGCAGGGCTATAAGAAAATATGTCTCATACGATCCCTAAAGAAATTCTTTCTTCGTCATCAGCCACTATTGGGGGTCACTATTAGAAAAGTTCAAAATTGACTTAAAAGATATGATAGTTATTTGTTTTAATTAGTGTTTGACTGGTCTGCTGTACTGAGGTGATCACGTCAATATCCCAATTGTGTCTCACAACTATTACCGGATCCTAAGATCGCAATGGAAGAGGGAGGTTTGGCGCCATAAAACCTGGTTTAACCCACCATTTCGTTTGAAATGCCTGTACCAAGTCAGGACCATTGCGATCCACCAATTCTCCGGTATGACTGATTCGTTTTTGTCATTTTCTCTGGACTATGAGATTGATCATTCAAGTTCGGTAGTTTTGTTATTACCTTTAATTTATTTGCATTTCGTTGTTGCAAATTAATCTTATGTTTATTTGACTTTTTGATAAAAAAATACATCAGAAATATAATACAATACAAGTAATGTTAATTATTATAAAATACCGTGACTGTAATTGATTAATCATGTAAGATAAATTTTCATAGCTTAATATCATATTGTATTACGTGTCATATTAAAAGTTTGTGGCTTCCCGAGTTGACACTGCAATTACATTTTTTTTTTCGATTGGTTTCAGTGGGAAAGACAGTTCGACAATTATTAACCAAACTTATTTTCAATTCCCGGCACTTACAAATATCTCACTCGCACAAGTAAGTTTACAAATCATCCAACACTAGTGACTTCAAATACAAATGTCTAGCATTATCGACATTGATATTAAACTTGCACTAGGAACCTCCCTTGTAATAGGATGCAACCTTTCGTTCAATTTAATATCAGGTACGAGTACACAATTATCGCCCTTGGATTTTCGTTGTCCACGAATATAGTTCTATTAAAAATAGTACCTATGAACAAGTATTGTGTGTGTGTGTTCTATTCACTTTTAGAGGTTGATTTTGGTCTCAAATTGATGTCACAGTAATGAAGAAATTTAATGACATCCTTAAGAATCCAAATTCAATTGGGAAAGGTAGCTCTTTATTGCACAAAAAGGGGGGAGTTTTGCTTTTCGGAAGCTCTCAGATTTTATCCCCTCTAGGACCCCAGAATTTTCAACTGTCAAAAAAGTTTGATATCTGTGAAAGGAGAATTTGTTGCATTATTTGTTTGCAATTGTGGTAATGAGAAAGTGTGTTTAAAATTATTTGGTTTGAGCAGGTGCAATTTTTTTTAAATGAAATTTTCTTTTATTGAACAAAGAGGGAAAATTAAATGTGGTCTCGTACCATCATAGCCACCCTGGAACTTCAGGATCATAACGTACATTGATAAAAGAACTTGGTAAAGTTCAATATTTCTAATGTGATTCGTGCCAACTTCCTTCTCTTTTTTCTATTTGCTGTTTTTATAACTTAATCTAAAATTATTATAACTGAAATGGTCTAAATTGTTTTATTATTTTGCAATATTTTGCTCATATTCATTTGTCTCACATAAATCGGAAAATCTAGTCAGTTGTACATGTACAAAAGTAATCGATCTTTCGTCTTGTGTTAAGACAAGCAGTGCTTGTGTTTGCTGTAAGATTTACTTCAATATATACATTTAAGAAATGTCACTTTCTTAACATTTCATTTTAAACTATGTTAGATGAGCTATAATCACTCCACAATTGACATATGTTTGATTTTCATAAACTCCCGTTTCAAGCTGGTACTAAAACAACATCTGTATAAACCAACAAGTGTTTCATTTTAACATAAAAAGTCATGATAGGTAAACGCAAATGTTTTGTTATTAGTGTGATTGGAGTAATAGTAACTGCATCAATCTGGTTAAAAGGACACCAAATATCCTGTCCAAACCGGTATATGACACTACCGAGAGATAGCCGCCTCATTAACGGACATCCTGCTATAAGTCACGACGACAGGAGACAGAGCATGGTAAACGGTATGTTCTAAGAATGTTTTGATATGAAAATGATGAGGATTCATCAATTGTGTATATCATTCTCATCATCGATATCCTATTGATAAAGGCCAAATAAGTTTAATGAAAATAAACTGTTATAACACTACAGGGACTTTGAGTGTGACTGTCCGATGCAAAAAGATAGTATATAAATATAATGATACCATTTTTTTAAAGAATATATATAAGATCAGCTTGTCGGGTAAAGTTATATTTTTGCAAAATAATAATAATGCAGTTGAACCGTTACCACAATATATCACTAAGCGGAGAATTATAAAAAATACATCAATGGTCATTATCTTTTAGAATTTTCTGGAAACCAAACCAAACAAAGGTTACCAAACCCAGTGATTTTGTCTTCTCAAGGAAGAAGTGGTTCTACATTTCTGGGTTCAATAGTCAAACTAGACCCGAACGTGTTCTACGTGTTTGAACCATTGATGTTTTTACGATACAACTACACGGAATTTTTATATCTAAACGGAGAAAAAAGGTAACTATTTTCTAATTATTAGTACTCTTTTAACCTTATAGAAGAAATTTCGCGAGTGCTACCCCTCTCTCTCATTTCAGTTGAAATAATTCATGACTGTTTCAATGTGTGTCTGTGACACTTTGTTTTACTGAGATGATCACCTCTTTATCCCTAATATGTCTCATAACCGTGTTGTATTTTGTGTTACCGGACCTTAACATCGAAATGAAAAAGTGAGGTTTGGCGCCATAATAGAAAATAATTAGATGTGGAATAAGTGTACGCGACACAGTCCACAATTAAGCGGCAATTTGGAAATAAACACAATGGACAACCGCCAGAAGCCTTCAACGAGGCCATTTGGCACTGCTCGCGGTTCTGCAATTTTCCCATGGTCTAAATAAAATGCATATAATTCAAATCCAGTCCTGAAATAAAACGTGGTTCAAACCACCATTTTTTTTAAATGCCTGTAAGTCATAACCATTGCAATCTTCAATTTCCTCGATATGTATTTGCCTAGTTTAGTCTGTTTTTCTTGCATACTTGAGATTGATCATAACAATTTGATAGTTTTGTTGTTACCTTTACCGAAGATTCAGGTGAGCTATTGCCATCACTTTGCGTCCGTCGTCGTCGTCATCGCCGTCTGTCGTCCTCTTTCGTCCTCATCTATTAACAATTTTTCAAAAATCTTCTCCTCTGAAACTACTGAACAGAATTAAATTAAACTTGGTAAGATTGATTCTTAGGGTGTTCTGTTTTGATTTTTGATCCGTCATAAAACATGACCGCTGTTGCTAAAAATAGACCAGTGGGGTTGAACAACAGGTTTTGACTTGAAAATCACAAAGTATGAGAGATAGAGAAAATCTGATGCAACCTTCCTTCTTCAGCATCAAAAGCTCTACTATTGTCTCCATTAGGTCAAACCTGTCAGATGACCCATTATAGGGGTTATTGCCTTTTAAAAGTCAAAAATAGAACTTGTCATGTTTTTGCCCTAAAGAATGAAAACAATTACAGAAAGAGAAAAGCTTTTGCTTGCTTAAACATTCAGCCCATTAAACTCTACTAAAGTCTCAATTTGGTCGAAGCTGTCAGATGACCCCTCATAGGGGTTATGGGCCTTTACAGGTCAAAAATAGCGTCTTTTTATGTTTTTGACCTATAGAATGAAAACTATTGCAGATAGAGAAAAGCTGTGGCTTCTTTAAACTTTCAGCTCATTTAGCTCTACAAAAGTCTCCATTGGTTCGACCTCGTCTGATGACCTCTATACTTATTGCTAAATGACCAGGTGAGCGATTAAGGCTCCTTGGAGCCTCTTGTTCTGTTCCGGATCCAGTCCTCCCAGTAAAATTTATCAACTCATGCTCCAGTAGATTGTTTTGGAATGTCTTCAGGTTCGATGGGGAGGGAAAAACTTTTGGAATTAGATGCCTGATGCGAGTTTTATATGATTATGAAGAATCGATCAAAAGATAAAATAAAGGTGTCCAAACTTTGCTAGTTCTATAATGTCAAAATACACATCTTACACATTTCATTTTTTGTAGGCGTTTTGAAAACTACCTGATCCAAGCAGAGAATATAATTAGAAATATTTTAATTTGTAATATAACTGGATTACCGATTGAATTTTTTACCACCTGGGGAAATTTCAGTAACGTTCAAGGAAAAGCATATGTAGAATGGATGAGATATTTTAAAGATAAAGAGCATTTAAATTTTATGCGGTATCATCAAACCTCAAACTTTAGAACTTTAGTAAAAAAACTAGAAAAGGAATGTAAAAAAGCAACAACAGTTGTGTTAAAGATAATTAGGTCACGTTTCTATCACTTCGAGGCACTTCTGAGGTTTCTACCTAATTTGAAAGTGATTCTTTTAGTACGGGACCCTAGACCTGTGATAATGTCTCAAAGCAGATATTGGGATCAGAATGGAGACAACCCACCATCTTTCCATAGAATATCTACTGTGTGTAAGGAGACAAACCATGCTGTTACGACACAAGCAGAAATGACGTCATATTACCCAGGGCGGGTACGACTTCTTATGTATGAACATCTCGTTCAGAATTTGTACAACGAAACAAAATTTTTGTACCATTATTTACAATTAAACTACACAGACAAGACTGTTAAAGGTCTTTTAGAAATGACGACAGTTGATTATGGTGATGCTTATGTTCCTTTCCGGAAAAAGTCCAAAGATTTAATTCATAGTTGGAGAAAGTCAATGTCATATGACGTCATCAGACGCATAGATGATTACTGTGTGGAATTATACTATCAGGTGGGGTATTGCCAAGTGACCAATGAAACGATGTTGAGAAATGTATCATTTCCATTATTTGGAGATCATTGTAAAGCAAATATTAGTACCACAATAGATCTTGACATATTAGGGAAATATAACCTCAGTTATTTTCGTTGGAAATGAAATGTCAGTTTATGCTAAAGGGTATATTACATGAAACATATTTGAAAGAAAACGGTTAAAATAATTTTAAAATTAGTAGATTTGTTAACAAGAATTGTTACGCCACAATATAAGACACATCATATTACAAAAAGGTAAAGGATTGAAATGTGTATAAAGAAGATGACACTTATACTAAATATCATGTTTCTATGAAAATTTGCTTTTATTGACTATCCACTAGTAAAGTCATGTTTTATTTTATCACTGAAAACCGTGGCGGCTCCTGAAGACTAACCCCCTGGCTATGGGTCTTTCTCAGCAAAACTTATTTTACAACATATAATAAAAATCAAGAAATAGATGGCCTAATTTTTGTCTAAAATATATAACAATTTTCAGCTGTCATCTTTATCTAATAGATGCTTAATTTTCACAGCAATTCTCAGTTGTCATTTTATCCATTAGCTGCCTTATCTAATTAGCTAGTCATTTATAGGCAGAGCCTTATAGAGTCATATAGCTATCTGATTTTCGCGGTGTTTTTTTCTCGTCTAGACAGGGTAAATCGGTCAGTCAATATTGCTACCAGATGATCTATTACAGAACATTAATCGTTTATTGTATTTTAAATGTTATACGGATTGTTTAAAATAAGAGGTACATATTCATACCCCAACATAAATGCGATATAAATGTGCACTACATATCGTGTATCAATACTCGTTGACGTTCACTTAAGAATTGTTGACCTTTGACCTTTGATCAAGTGGGCGGAGCTTAATTACATATTTCTTAACAAATGTGTAAGTGTGCGGAGGAAACAAACAAAACTGATGTGCTATGTTTCAAGTTTATGAAACACAGATCGTTCTTTATTTTTAATGCTAATATTTAGCTCTGCCTTTTAACGCTTTAGCGCTTTGATTTCCATTACATACCTTATTTATATAGCTATAGCTATTTTCAGTAGTCATTTTATCCATTATATAGATGCCTTATTTATAGAGCTATTTTCAGACGTCATGTCCATTAGATGCCTTACACTTATCTATACTTCTATTTTCAGTTGTTATTTTCCCCATTAGATGCCTTATTCATTTTTATCCATTAGTTGTATTATTTAATCAGTTTTTTTCAGTAGTCATTTTTATCCATTAGATGTCTTAACTTACGTTGCTAGCTGCGGTTAAGTTGTTTATATATGTGTTTTTTGTATGGTTTGTTTCGTTGTGATAAATTTTCGCCTACCGATTTTGTCTTTGCCATTTCGGAATTATGATGTTTGATTTCCCCTTTGTTACACCTTCGCTTCTTACTTATAATGCTATGTTTTCTACAAGTCATTAGCTCACCTGGCCAAAGGCCATGTGAGCTTTTGCCATCACTTGGCGTCCGTCGTCGTCATCCGTCGTCGCCCGTCGTCGTTAACTTTTCTTCAAACTTCTTCTCCTCTGAAACGGCTGAACAGATTCAAACAAAATTTGGTCTGATGGTACCTTAGGGTATCCCCAAAAGAACTGATGTGAGGATTTTTGATTCGTCGAAAAACATGGCCGCCGTTGCTAAAAATAGACAAGGGGGGTCAGACTACTGTTTTTGGCTTGTAAATCAAAAAGTATAAGAGATAGATGAAATCTGATGCCACCTTACTGCTTCAGCATTAAAAGCTCTACAAAAGTCTCCATTTGGTCCAAGTTGTCAGATGACCCCTTATAGGGGTTACAGCCCCTTAAAGGTGAAAAAAAGCGTTTTTTGATGTTTTTGCCCTATAGTATGAAAACTATTGCAGATAGAGAAAAGCTGTTCCTTGCTTAAATGTTCAGCTTATTTAGCTCTACAAAAGTCTCCATGGGGTTGAAGTTGTCAGATGACCCTTTATAGGGGTTACGGCCCCTAAAATGATGTTTTTTCATGTTTTTGGCCTATAGAAAGAAAACTATTGCAGATAGAGAAAAGCTGTTGCTTGCTTAAATGTTCAGCTCATTTAGCTCTACAAAAGTCTCCATAGGGTCGAAATTGTCAGATGACCCCTTATAGGGGTTACGGCCCCTGAAATAATGTTTTTTCATGTTTTTGGCCTATGGAATGAAAACTATTGCAGATAGAGAGAAGCTGTTGCTTGCTTAAATGTTCAGCTAATTTAGCTGTACAAAAGTCTCCATAGGGTCGAAGTTGTCAGATAACCCCTTATAAGGGTTACGACCCCTTAAAGGTGAAAAATAGCGTTTTTTCATGTTTTTGCCCTATAGTATGAAAACTATTGCAGATAGATAAAAGCTGTTGCTTGCTTAAATGTTCAGCTCATTTAGCTCTACAAGTTTTCATAGGTTCGAAGTCGTCTGATGACCCTTAATAGGGGCTACGGCCCCTAAAATAACCTTTTTCACGTTTTTGGCCTATAGAATGAAAACTATAGCAGAAAGAGAAAAGCTGTTGCTTGCTTAAAAATTCAGTTTATTTAGCTCTACAAAAGTCTCAATAGGATTGAAATTGTCAGATGACCCTTAATAGGGGTTACAGCCCCTAAAATAACCTTTTTCATGTTTTTGGCCTTTAGAATGAAGACTATAGCAGATAGAGAAAAGCTGTTGCTTGCTTAAATGTTCAGCGCATAAAGCTCTACAACTGTCTCCAAAAGGGTTGAAGTTGTCAGATGACCCCTTATAGGAGATATGGCCCCTAAAATAACGGTTTTTTCGTGTTTTTGGCCTATAGAATGAAAATTATAGTAGATAAAGAAAAAACTGTTGCTTGCTTAAATGTTCAGCTCATTTACCTCTACAAAATATAGGGTTGACATCAAGACCAGGTGAGCAATTTAGGCTCCTGGGAGCCTCTTGTTTTTATCTTTTAGATGCTTGTTTGGATTTCTATGCCCTGGTAGTGACTTTGTTTTATGAAGTTTCTGATTCCTGTACCATAATGAGTTCTTTGTATTGACCTACTATTTTTGTGAATCTGACTTGATGTCTTAAACCATAAGGAAGTTGATATGGTAACGTAATGTATAAAAATTGTATGGTTTTGTCAATGTCATGAAATTCATTTGTTTGTCTATGTTCTGGCAGTGACTTTGTTTTATAAAGTGTCTGGTTCCTGTAACATATTGTTTTAGCTAGCCTAACCCGAAGGGTCATGTTAGCTATTGTCATCGTTAGGCGTCCGTCGTCCGTAAACTTGTCTTCAAATATCTTCTCTGAAATTACTGAAGGGAATACTTTCAAACTGTACAGTTGATCTTTAGGATGTCTTCTACCCCATTCATAACCATCCCCTGTTTGCTAAAAAAAGAACAGGGGTTCAGGCCCCAGTTTCATAAAACATCTCAAATTTGAGATTTCCTCAAACCCTTCCTCAACTGAGAATTCTTGCAATTTCATTGGTCAATACTTGAACTGAGGACAGATTTGAGGAAATCTCAAATTTCAGATGTTTTATGCCTGAAACTGGAGCCAGACCATAGCTTTAAGCTTATATTTAAGCTTATAACTCAAAATGTATAAGAGATAGAGAAAACCCGAAGCAACCTACCTTTTTCAGCATCAAAAGCTCTACAAAGCTCTCCATTGGGTCAAAGTTATGGGACGACTCCTTATAGGAGTTATTTCTCCTAAACCGTCAAAATTGACAATTTTACAGTTTTTGGACATTATCTTGAACAAAGCCCTTAAGTGCTAGAGAAAAAAAATAACATTGGAAAATTGTTAAGCTTATTGAGAGCTACAAAATATTTCAATGTCAAAATTGTCAGATCAACTGTTTAAGAGTTATCCCCCTTTAACTGTTTTTTTTCTGTCAATTTTAACTGATCTTTAAAAATCCTCTTCTCTCTCCAGCATCAACAACTCAACAAAACTCTCCGTTGAAGTTGACAATTTTCGCAGTTTTTGAAATTTATCTTAATTAAAAACCATAAGAGCCACAGGAATAGTTAGCATTGAAAAATTGTTCAGCTAATGGAAATCTACAAATTGATTTCAGGTTCAAAATTGTAAGATCATTGACAACCTTTTATGAGTTATCCTCCTTTCACTGTTTTCAATTAATTTTAACTTTAGTGTTCTTTTGTTTTTTTTTGTTTTTTAAATGGAAAGCTTCAAAATGTTACTTTGTATTTTTATCTTAAGAATATTTTCTATCCTACCTTGTTTCTTTAATGTTACTTGCCAAGTACATGTAAACCATGTTGCACACTAGGTAAGACTGAGGCTTTAGCAAAAGATATCAGGTGAGCGATTAAGGCTCCTTGGGGCCTCTTGTTTTAATGTATCTGTTTTAAGATGATATTGTTTTGTAATGTCTTGAAATATTAGCTAGTACGGTCCTGCATCAAAGTTGTGTACAGTTCTGAAAATTTGGACAGTTGGTATGCAGCATGTCAAAATATGCATTTTAAAATTTCGTGCATATTCATTTGGTAAAATATTTTTGAAAAAAAAAAACACTTTAAAATTTTATTGAAAAATTCTGATTATGAGAATTGGACACTATGAACAATAAAAATCAAAAACTACAAAGTACAGTTCTGAAATTTTGTTTAGTTGTGATTCTTCATGTCTTTGTATGCATATTTGATATTCATGCGATTGCATATTTAAAATAAAATCATTTATGATATATTTCTGCTAGTGTTCTTTCTGTTTTTTTAATAGGGTTCTAGATGAATTGGTAATACATGTATGTGCATGGGTTGGTAAATACTGTGATGCGGTATTATAAATATACCACATATCTATTTTAATAGAAATGATCAACTTATGTACATTGTGATATAAATTTTGTAAAAGTTTAACGTTTGTTCTTGAGGCAATAAACGATAACAATTATGAACAAATGAAATCCGATTTCTTATATGCCAGGGAATTTAACAGTTTAGACTTTAATGGCAAACATGCAATTCATAGTTGGGCCACAGACCCCAAATTCAATACCAACATTCCTTAAGTGGTAACAAATTTCATATCAAATGACTAACTACAACTTAAGTTATTGCACATTCAAAGAAACACTTATAATTGGCGTTTTTGGCCCCTTTGACGTCTAATTTCTCCAAAATGGCAAGAGATATTGCAAATCTGATTACAAGACGCAGTCAGGGATTTTTACAAGTTAGGATTCCAATGAAAAAAAGTTGATTTTTTCGGCTTGGGCCAACTTTGACCCCCATTAGCAATGTCACGGTGCAAGATACATAAAAACAGTTGTCACATTTAGCATCCATTCTATATTATATAATAAATATGCTGCATATCTATTTTAATAGAAATGATCAACTTATGTACATTGTGATATAAATTTTGTAAAAGTTTTAACTTTTGTACTTGAGGCAATAAACGATTACAATTATTAACAAATGAAATTTGATTTCTTATATGCCAGGGAATTTAACAGTTTATGGCAAACATGCAATTCGTAGATATGTGTTGACCATCTGTGACACATGTAAAAATAAGTTTATACACTCTAAAAACAGCGTTTAGAATTATGACACTTTCTAAACATGTTTAACTCTAAACACGTTTAGAATTGTGTTTAGATTCTAAACGCCTAAACAAAATTGTGTTTACATTCTAAACGCCTTAAAAAATTGTGTTTAGATTCTAAACGCCTAAACACATTTCTAAACACCTAAACACAATCCTAAACGCCGAAACACAATATATCTAAACGTCTAAACACTAAACAAAACCGTTCCATACAGAATAAGGGGTCAGACGCAATTGTAACATAATGAAGTGCCAGTATTAAAAAAAAATTATGATTGTCAACTGAGAAAATTAAAACTTACTAGTTTAATTATCTCTGTTGTAAAGTTATGGGTGTATACTAGACCTTTAGGGGGGATGGGGCTCGTTTTGAATTTATTTTTTTTTGTTTTGTTTCTTTTTTGTCAGAAAAGTTTTTGTTTCTACTTCTATGCTCCGTCACGGATTGTGACGGCTAATCTGCAGTCGGCTTCCCATATCGCAGATATAACAAACTGGACGTACGTGAACCATAATACGCCGGTTAAAAAATGACAATGGTCATCCAATTTACAATTAAAATTATGTACAGGATTGGTATGTTGGCTGGTTCACTCACTCCATGCCTCCCACATCCTCCTTCTGAAGGCGTCTGTGGTAGGAGCATCTACAACACTGCTGGGGAGCTGGTTCCAATCTACTATAGTTCTTGGAACAAAGCTGAACTTGTAGGTGTCAGTGGAGGTGCTGAGTCTGTTAAACCTGCTAGGATGGTACTGTCTGGTTTGCCTGGTTGGTCTGGTGACATAGTCTGGTATGGTAACTGCTGCCTCGTCATGTAGGATCTTATATAGTAGAGTAAGCCGTGCTGCTTTTCGTCTCGTTTCTAAGCTGTCCCACTCCAGGTTCTGTAGGATGGTTGTGACAGTTCCTGGGTCCCGTCTGTAGTTGGATGTCGTGAAACGGGCGGCTTTCCTCTGGACCATTTCTACCTGATCGATCTGGTACTGATGGTAAGGGTCCCACACCGCAGACGCATACTCCAGGTTTGGTCTAACCAAGGTCTTGTAGGCCTGTTCTCTTATATCCTGGGGGCATCTGGTTAGGTTGCGTCTTACGAAGCCAAGGGTCTTATTGGCCTTCGCCGTGATGTTGTTTACGTGGTGGTCCCAGTTAAGATCTTCTGATATCTCTACTCCCAAGTATGGATAATGGGGTACAGCTTCTAGATTGTGGTCCATCATGTTGTACTTGTGAATAACCGGCTTTTTCTTCTTGGTTACTCTCAGGATGAAGCATTTCATTTGGTGGAACGTCATCTGCCATTTCTTGGACCAGTCTACTAACTTGGTTAGGTCTTCCTGTAGCCTCTCGGTGTCACTTGAGTTTCTGATGACTCGATAGAGCAGAGAATCATCGGCGAACAGTCGTATGGTGGAGCGTGGTGAAATAGTCTCCCCTATGTCGTTGATATACAGGAGGAAGCATAGGGGTCCTAAGACAGTCCCTTGAGGTACGCCTGACCGCACTGGTTTCATCTCGCTCATCTTCCCATCTACACATACTCGTTGGTGCCTTGCAGTAAGCCATGAATCAATCCATGTCAGTACATCTCCGGAGATCCCATAGTGCTTCATCTTCAGTAGTAGGCGCTGATGTGGAACGGTGTCAAATGTCTTAGAAAAATCTAAGACCAGCATGTCTACCTGTTGTTGTTTATCTAAGGATCTTGCTATGGACTCCACGGTGTTAATCAGCTGAGTTTCTGTTGATCGATGTTGTCTGAATCCATGTTGGTTGTTGTCCAGGATATTGTGTTTCTCAAGGTGTGACATCACATGGTGGTATATGATATGCTCCATCATCTTACAGGTCACTGATGTTAAGGACACCGGTCTATAATTAACAGACTGAGTACGATCACCCTTCTTGTAGATTGCTGTGATGTTGGCTAACCTCCAGTCGGATGGTACTTGTCCTGTTCTGAGTGTCTGGTTGAAGATGTGTGTCAGGAACGGAGCGATTTGCTCAGCAGATTCTTTCAGAACTTGAGAGGGTATCAAGTCTGGGCCAATGGCTTTTACTTTTCTTTTTTTAGGAGAGATCATAAAAGAAAAGTCTTTATTTTATTTAACACAAACAAATCTCAATCTGATAATCATATATCTATAATTTAAAACGTTGTTATGTCTCTGAGGGCGAGTTTCAACTGTCTGACTCTCAATTTTACACAGAACTTCGCTCTAACAACACCAAAATCAACCAAAAATCTGTCAAAGACTTCATCAAGACATCCATAGAAAACGACGATCTGCCCGAGGAAGCATCGCGTCTTGTAGTATCGCAACCGAGAACGTCTCGTTTCTATATGCTTCCCAAGATACACAAACTTGGTAACCCAGGTAGGCCGATCGTTTCAGCGTGTAGTTGTCCCACAGAACACATTTCCAGTTTCCTCCACGATATTTTCATTCCTATTGTGGAGAACCTACCTACATACATTAAGGACACTACCCACGCTCTGAATATCCTTGAGTTCTTTGAGCCAGAAAACTCCGATTTCAGACTATTTACTATGGATGTCACTGCTTTATACACCAGCATACCCAACAATGACGCCTTGGTAGCTTTAAAACACTTTTTGGACAGGAGCACCAATGATCGTGTTCCGTTAGTCCTTACTTATCACCCTCACAATGTTGCCATCCAGAACATCCTTATTCGCAACTTTAAATCCATTGTCCTCAAAGATGAGTATATGTCCACTGTTTTTGCTGACTCTACCCCTATTACGGCTTTTAGAAAGGGCAAGAGTCTTAAACAGCACCTGGTCAGCAGTTCGTATAGGTCGTCACGTCAACCCGCCAGCTACAAAGGTACACGTCCTTGTAAAAGAACTCGCTGCTCTACTTGTCCGTTCACATGGGAGACCGATGCTGTGGTTGGTCCCTCGAAAACTTTCCAACTGAAGGATGGGTTCACCTGCATTACCGAAAACGTCGTATACGCTATAAGATGTAAGCGATGTTCCATGATTTATGTTGGTGAAACTTGTCGGAGACTCGGGGACCGTTTTGTGGAACACAAAAACAGTGTCACCATCGATACTGAATGTCCAGTTGGGGAGCATTTTCGAGGCTCCGGCCACAGTATAAAAGATATGCAAGTCACGGTTCTGCTTCAAACCCATCACGGCGAGAAACAAAGACAGTTCCTTGAGCAGAGAATAATAAAATTCCTGGGAACAGCACGTCCTTTCGGCATCAATGTCAAAAATCAAATCATTTCTTAGTAATTTTCTTAATTTGATTCTTTGGGTATGATTTGGCCTTTTTTTATATTGCTCAGTTCAGGATTTGGGGGATGATGACGTGGTTGTTTTTATCGAGTGAACACTTTTTACTATATTCACTTGTTGGTTGTCCTCAGACCGTGGCGGTCGTGATTTTTTTCTTTTCTTTGCTTGCCCCCGACGAAGGCTGAAAGCCGAAAATTTGGGCTTTTTAGATTTTAGATGTATTCTTTATTAATTTATATTAGTTTTATATTTGATATTTTTACCTTTTATGTGTGGTTTAACCAACCTACTTATTTTATTGTCTCCATTTTAACTTGCCACACCACAACATTTATTTATCTATAATTTAAAACTGTACTTCTGATGTTTGCGGATTATCACGGAATCCGATGAGGAATTTATAATAAAATGAGGAGTTATCGGCCGTTGGTGTGCGCCAGATTCAAACACAGAAAGAGGTCATGTTGATGGAAAAAGAAATCGGCGCTGAAAAGATGATAGAACTGTCAAAATATTCTACATATCATGGTAGTTCACCAGCTTTTGCAGTTATAATATCATATGCATAGGTTTGTACTCATTCAAAGTTTATCTTAATTGTCTCATCTGTCATCGATCGTCCATGCTGTCTGTGCCATGTGTACAATGTATTTATTGTACATAAAATCACACACTTATCCTTATTGAGTGATGTCAACATAATTAAACAAATTCATAAATCTGTTTTGTCATGATAAGGTCAAGCCCCAAGAAAGATTTAGTCTGATTCAGGGGATACAAATAACATTATGTACATGTACGTGTGTAATGTACATGTATTTTTGTAACGGGATCCAATTGTTAAGCATTTATATATTGTGAAAGCAGAGCAGAAATGCAATCTGATTATGAAAGATGGTATGTATGAACTTTAATAACTTTTTTTTTATTTCAGACTTTTTTATCCTGCATAATTACAGTAACAAGGCTATTTCAAAAGAACTGTAATGCAAGAATATTATGTTCCAGTCCTAAAATCAAAATACATTGTAGCAGCAGCAAGAAAGTGCACAGTTTTACATGTAATTGAAAGATGAACATTCTCAAGTGAGTACATGTAACAGTTTTTGTTTGGTTATTCCTTGACTCCTAAAAGCGAAATTCCTTTGGAATTGTAGATATCAAAGGGTTTTAAAAATTAATTGAAATATTTGAAATGAAGAAATACATGCTCATGATGCAAGTGGTGGATTCAGAAGGAGCATGATTCATTTTTGTAAAATATAACATTCATGTACATTTTTCACTTGTAATACAACTTACACATATGTCTTTTTCAATTTCTGACAACAAAAACTATGCATATTTACATATACATGTATTTAACTCTCTATCTTTAACCAAAAAAATTATGGGCTACGCCAGACTGTTATATGCACGCTATGAACTTCGTCTAGTTTGGACTTACTGTTACGATCCCTCCCCTTCTTTGTTCCCCTTTTTTTGTCAATAATAAATCGCGCAGTTGATTATCTTCTTGTGTATTGATCTACATAACTGTTATAATGGTGTTATGAAGTTTTCAAGTCAAGCAATATCAAAATTATCACTTAAAACATAAAATTGTACATGTATAAGTAGTAGTATATCATTTTATATGTACTTGTATTAGTATGTATAATAGTTACAGCTGTATATAAAATATGTTTTTATTTAACATGTACTTAGTTATGATTTTGATTTTGTAGAATGTTCACCATGATTGATGAAGAATGATAGATCCAATACATATGTATGGCATGGCATGAATCTCAGAGGAAATTCTATGATGAACAGTGAACAAACTTTGATGGTTATATTTAACATTAAAGCTTTTAGATCAGTTTTACAGCAAAATTGTATTGGTGATTTGTAAATCTTTTTTTTTTTATTATAATACAATCTTAGAATATTATATTCTGTTTTATTTATTTGTTGATGATGATATTATGATAAGTTTATAGATGATTTCTAAACAAAAACAAAAACTTAAGTACACAATGCCTACAAATGTATATGTACATGTGTGTAAAAGGTAGAACTAAGGTACAACAGAACTTTCAAAAACACAAGGGTTGTAACATTATTACTGAAAACACATTAAAAAAGAAATATTTTTTTCATACAGGACATGCAGTCAAAACATGTTTAGATTCTAAACACCTAAAAACCTTTATCTAAACATGTTTAGATTCATTACACATTTATTTTCTAAACACGTTTAGAAATTCAACATGTTTAGATTTCTTTCGCGCTTAATTTCTAAACGCGTTTAGAAATTCAACGTGTTTAGAAATTTTTGGCATAAAAAAAAGCGGGACAAAAATGTGTTTAGGATTATGTTTAGGATCTAAACACCTTTTTTAGAGTGTATGTGGCAGTTTTTCAATAAGTTTAATTTGTTTTCTGTATGTTTTTTTTCTTATACATGAATTCCATGTCTCATCACGCCAATATAAAAAACATTCTTGATTCTCATCTCCTCCCGACCCGATTTTTCAGCCCCTCCAAAAGCAAAATATGCTCATTTGGTAAATTTCCTTTAAAATTGCAGAATATTTATCAAGTCGATTCGCTCGCCCGTCCCATATTTCAAGAATTTAGGATGAGAATCTAAGACTTATTTTAAAACGGCCTTTTCTATGCGACCATTTCACCAAGTTGACACAAATTCATATTACCCCATGTGCAAAAGTTTTGATTATGAAGGTAAATGAAAAAAAAAGTTCATTTATTAGAGCAATCACAATAAAAATATATTTTAACCCTAGCAAAACAAATAACAAACAAATCTATTCCAGATATAAACACTTGCTTTAGTTAAGTTTCACGCATCACTTGTTAACATGAAAAGAAAAATAAACAAAAGGCTCCCAGGAGCCAGAATCGCTCACCTGGTCTTGATGTCAACCCTATGAAGACTTTTGTATAGCTAAATGAGCAGAATGTTTAAGCGAGAATAAGCTTTTCTCTGTCTGCAATAGTTTTAATTCTAAATATTATTCAACTTTTAATGGGCTAAAACCCTTAAAAGGGGTTATCTGACAACTTCGACTCTATGGAGACTTTTGTAGAGCTAAATGAGCTGAACATTTAAGCTACCAACAGCTTTCCCTATCTGCAATAGTTTTCATTCTATAGGCCCAAAACATGAAAATCGCTATTTTTCATCTTTAAGGGTCTGTAACCCCTATAAGGAGTCCTCTGACAACTTTGAACTCATTGTGACTTTTGTAGAGCTAAATGAGCTGAACATTTAAGCAAGCAACATCTTTTCTCTATTTCAATACATGCAATAGTTTTCATTCTATAGGCGAAAAACACTATTTATGCCTTTTAGGGGCTGTAACTCCTATAAGGGGTCATCTGACAACTTTGACCTTATGGAAACTTTTGTATCAGACCACAAAAACAAAAGTTGTTTTTTTGGGTGTGGCCCGTCTTTGCCCCCCCCCCCCCTGTAGCAATGTAATGATTCAATATACATCAAAACCATTGACACATTTTGTTGACAGAATTTAATGAGGAATTCAAAAAAAGAATTTTCAAAATCAAATGAATAATAAATATCTCAATACACCAGTTTTAGCCCCTTTTGGCCCTTTTTTCTAAAACGGTATGGACCAACAACCTTAAATACAATATGAACCTTCATCTAGTGGTTACAAACAACATATCAAAATTTCATAACAATTGGTTAATATTTACTTAAGTTATCGCACGGAAACCAAATGTCCCAAGACGACGACGACGACAACGATAACAACAACGACGACATCGCCATAATATCATACGATTGCAAAAATTTTGCGGTCGTATAAAAACACTATTTTTGCCTTTAAGGGGCTGCAACCCCTATAAGGGGTCATCTGACAACTTTGACCGAATGGAGACTTTTGTAGAGCTAAACTAGAAAATGTGTCTATGAGCCACAGGATGGCCCTCCCGTTCTTGAAATATCATTGACCCTAAATGTGTATTACCTGGGATATGGACCTTTACCACGAAATTGATCAAAAGTGTTCATGTGTAAAATATAGGTCGCCGTGACCTCATTTCTAGTGGGTGGTACCATATTACCAAGACTCATCGAGTAGGGAAATATTATTGCCTCCTAACATGTAGTATTCAAGATATGGACCTTTACCAAGAACTTAACCAAAGTCATAAAATATAGGTCACAGTGACCTCATTTCTAGTGGATGGTATCACCTTACCCAAGACAAATCTAGTGGTGAAATATCATTGACCCCAAACATCTAGTATCCAAGTTATGGACCTTAACCAAGAACTTAACATAAGTCGTTCATGCATAAAATATAGATCACAGTGCCCTATTTTTTATTGGGTGGTGTCATGTTACTTAAGATACATCTAGTGGTGAAATACCATGACCATCAACATGTAGTATCTGAGATGTGGACCTTAACCAAGAACCCCCAACATCTAGTATCCAAGTTATGGACCTTAACCAAGAATTTAACCGAAGTCGTTCATGCATAAAATATAGGTCACAGTGACCTAATTTCTAGTGGGTGGTGTAGGCCTACCCAAGACCCATCTGGTGATGAAATATCATTGACCTCCAACATCTTAACCAAAGTGTTACGGACGGACGTACGTACATTTAAGCAAGCAACAGCTTTTTTCTATCTGAAATAGTTTTCATTCTTTAGGCCAAACACTGTTTTTCCTTAAAGGGGCTGTAACCCCTATAAAGGGTGTGTTTTTAGCCTATAGAATGAAAACTATTGCAGAAAGAGAAAAGCTCATTAAGCTCTACAAAAGTCTCCATAAGGTCGAAGTTGTCAGATGACTACTACAAAGTCTCTGCAGTGTTCTCCTTTTTTCAAAAATGTAAGGTGGATGTTTTGAGAAACTCCTTTCCAGCCGGGTTTCATATTATTGCAGACCCTTACCAACCGGGTATTCCGGTACTATACATGTAGATGTTCATTGTCACCAAATCACCTATTAATTACTTAATTAGTTCAGACATCAATGTCAGTGGCGGATCCAGGGGATGGTCCCGCGGCGCACCGGACCACCCCTTAACTGAGCCTCCAAAAAAAACTAAGGGGTGTTTTTGTAATCCATTTTATGAATACAGATATTCCCTTTGATCTTAATTATTGTCGTTAATTAAAATTGTATATGGTCTTGGTGTCAACTTTACGACCGGACCTCGTAACGGATCACTGAATTTCACCCCGCCAGTATATTGTCAAAACAACCCATTTAGCTCAATTAAGACGATTAATGTTTATAGACATAATATATAAAAATTTAGTGCGGATAGAACTGTAGAATGTAAAGAATCACAATGTCAATGAAGAATTTCTATCAACGAATATGCCACCCAAATCCAACCTCAACATGCATGCATATGTCATGACTGAAACAGAGGGGGCAAACCATTCGACCCTGACCGTAGATGTATTCACCATCCTGCATCTCCTTGAACACCAACCAGCCAGCTGGGACTTGTCGGCGAGGAATGGACGGTACAAGCTGACTGTAAGATGAAGCGATGCAATATGGAAACAGGAACAGGACATGGCATCAAGACAGCCCATACCATGGAAAAGGTCTTCAAAATCCAGAAGAGACAGGAATCAGCGACGTCTCCAAGATTTTATTGCTAGGAAAAGACTACAACAAGATGAATCATCTACTGTAGCCACCAGCAACCCGGAAAATGACCCCGAAGTGACTTTCAACGACAAAACATAAGAACCAGTTGCAGACCAACCAGATAAACAGAGAGAGACTGGAAATGTATCCGCTCAACCGAATGGGGGTCTCAATATGGACACAACACCTGAAACATCGATGGAGTCTGGAGTAAAATCCGCTCAACCAACTGGTGACCAGGACACCACGGAAACACCCGATGTCCAGGAAGCCGAAGTCCGAACTACAAAGAAGGCAAAAAGATCTAAGAGGGATAACACGCAGTCTTCAGATAGGAAACAACCGTCTGCTGAGAAGGCCCTGACTAGTAAAGAAAAGTACCTGGTTAATAAAGTAACACTAGATGCACCTCAAAATACGTTTATCTTCGAGTTGATTGAGAGAAAGAGCTACTTGCTTGTCACTGAAGACACTCTATCAGCCTACAAAGAGATAACAGTAGATAAAGGCAAAGAATTGTTCAACCAGATAAAGAGAAGCCATGATCATTGGTACGACGTACGACAACCTGGGAACTACGTGCACAATAAAAAAAGGTGTAAAAAGGTGAAAACCATCACCAAGAAGTACAGCTTGAACATTGAACCTGTGAAAATAATAGAAAAGATTGTAAATGTTTAATAAAGGGCGAAATAAGCCCCAGACCCAAAACCCCTTTTTGTTAATTGTTAATTGAAATTTAAAGCCCCCCTTACCCGAAATACCTTAGAAAAAAAAGGAGAAAAAAATGAAGAATTTCTAATTCTAAGATAAAAATGAGAATATAATAGCACAGTTTTATTATAAGTTTACTATTATCTCATCCTCAGGATAAAATACCCAAATACAAATAAATTTAAAAATATGTCTGTGCATACAAAAGTGAAGGGAAATGCATTCATTGTCCATTTGAACTGAAAATTGGGTAATATTTATTTTAGGTCTTCATAAAGTCCAAGTTCCAAAAGAAAACCAGAAGATGGAAATGATGATATAAATCCTAGAAAGAGACACACATCGGAAGCGTTTGATAGCCGGGGACAATTGCCCGACGAATCTCTGTTAGAAACTTTAATTACGAAAACTTCAACTCAATCTGTATCAGAATCCTCTGTGTTGAAAAATGATGTTGGCACATTTTCGTTCAAACAAAACTTATCTGACGAGCAGAAATATCACCTCCTTCGGAAACATTTCATGCCTAGTAGACACTACGAATTTCCTGTAACAAAATATCAGGTTTCAGCTTGCATGGTTTGAGAAAAACACAGGGCTCGTCTGTTCACCTACTCTTAATAGAGGCTTCTGCATTTATTGCTTTTTGTTTGGTTCGGAGGACTCCTATCCAAGATGTGTTGATCTATATAATAGTTTACACATTGTTTGTCCGTCTGTCTGTCCGTTAAAATATAACAGTTACCATTGTGCTAGTCCGGCTAGGTCTGACATTTTACACAGTGACCCATGCCTTTAAATAGAAAAAAGAAGGAAAACATGGAATGTGTCAAAGAGACAACGACCCAAAGGGGAACAATAACAATATCCCATTTTAAAGTCGCCAGTTCGGACCACCCCCAAAATTTTTTTCTGGATCCGCCACTGAATGTCTCCTAATTAAACAAATGAGTTTTTATTTAGTTGGCTTAGAGCTGTAAATGTGTCAATCACTCAATGGCTTCATTTAATTAATAAAATTTGTCTAAAAAACCAGGATTTTGTCAGAAAATTACCGACCACCTTACCCAAAGGAAAGGTGGTCGGCTCTGAAAAGAAGGTGGTCGGTAAACCCAGCTTAAATGGCGAAAGGAGAACACTGGACTCTCTATTGAGTCGAAGTTGTCAGATGACTCCTTATTGGGGTTATGGCTCTGCAATAGTCTCCATTAGATTGTAGGTTTCAGATGACCCTGTATAGGGATTATATAATGGCTTTTTTTAAAGGTTAAAAATACGTTTTTCATGTTTTTGTCCTATATTATGAAAACTATAGAGCCATAAAAATGTTTAAATTTGTTTACAGACCATGACCACAATGAACAACGATCGAAAGGTGCCAAGTGATGGAAAAAAAAATTACACAAACAAGCATTCTGAGAGTATTGCAAAACAATACATAGTCCCCTACCGGCCTCATATTTCAGTGACTGGTAAAAATTTGTCAAACAAATGAAAACCTAAACTTGATCAGTTTATTATCTACAAGGAAAAATAAAAAAAGTGTAGAAAATAAAATTTCAATGGATTTTCAAATAACTCCTGTAAAAATTTGTGGACTGGCACGAAGCTCAAACTTGATCTGTAACTCATCATGGTAAACTCACATACCAAAAATCAGTTCATTAACTATAGGCGTCTAGAAAAAAGTGTGGAAAACTGAAATTTTAGTGAATTTTCAAAGTTCAAAGCGCCATAACTCCCATAAAATTTTTTTGACCGGCAAGAAACTCATCATTGTTAATTCACATACCAAAAAATCAGTTCATTATCTATAAATATTTAAAAAAAATACGGAAAACTAAAATTTTAGTGAATTTTCAAAGTTTAAAGGGCCATAACTCCCATAAAAATTTGGGGACCGGCATACCTCATTCTCGATCTGTAACTCAATATGGTAAACTAATATACCAAAAACCAGTTCATTATCTATAAGCGTTTAGAAAAAAGTGTGAAATACTGAGGCATGACAGACAGACGACGGACAGACAGACATACGGACGGACAGAGGGCAAACCTATAGTCCCCTTTGGTTTTTCCCAGTAGGGGACTAAAAAGGCACATGACGAAGTTGCAAATATTAAGATGCCAGCATTTTATTTGCTCAACGTTTGAGTTTCCAAGTCTTATTATAAACGTTTTAAGTATCACCTTAAGGCATTTTTAATCTAATTATAATATTTATTACAAATTACAGTAGTCACATACCTATTTTAAATCAAGAAATATTAGATAAAGTTGAAAATTATAAAAAAAATTAAGAAATGGAGCAGTCTGGAACAGATGTCAATTCCTAACTCTCCAAATATCATTCCTCTACTAATTTGAGTTGCCAAGGTATGTGCCTTAACCAAAACTTTAATCTGAATCATTCATCTGGAAAACATAGATAAATGTGACCTAATTTTGGTACAGATGTTGGTTTCTTATCAAGATGTACCCACTAACCCAATATCATCTCTCTTTTACTTGCAGTTGCTGAGATATGGACCTCAACCAAAACTTTAACCTAAGTCATTCTGCTTCATGCAGAAAATGTAGGTCAAGGTGACTTAATTATGATACAGATGCTGGTTACTATCCAAGATGTACCCGCTGACCAAATATTGTCTCTTTATCGCTAGCAATTGCTGAGATATGGACCAATACCAAAACTTTAACCCGAGTCATTCATGCAGAAAATATAGGTCAAGGTCACCTAATTTTAATACTGATGCTGACTACCATCAAAGATATACCTACTGACAAAATACCATCCCTCTTAGCTTTGATATTTAGTTCCATAGTTATTGACAAAACAAAGACCATTACGTATGTACGAATGTTCCTACATAGGAAGGATGAACCAAAAGCTATATCCCCTCCTCAACTCTGTTGGGCTTGGGGATCATCAAGTGTATGGTTTTGGGCTTCAGATTCTACAAGATATCAACTCTATGACGCAATATAGCCACACAGATTCAAAGACATGCTTATCTTCTAAATGATGCAGGTAAAAAGAAGTTTACATATGGTCATTTTCACTTTCTGCCATTTATGTCACATATGCTGTTTTCACTTGTTTTACCTAGGCTGTTTTCACTTGTTTTACCTGAGTAACTTTATTATCAAAAGGACACTATTTTGAAATTACTCTAGTTATGCTCTAGAGTAATGGAAGTTCAGAGCCCCGATCTAGTACATGTCAAAATTGATAGTTGATTGGCTAGACGTCGTCACATCCTGGACAAAGAGTAACTTGAGCACTATTCTTCTCTAGGCTAGGGTAGTATGAGTGGATAAAAATGAAATGAGGGGCCTTTACTTGTGTGACTTGTGCAAAGCAAATGAAAACAGCCATTTATGTACCAAAATCACACTATTTTCTTTGTGACCAAGAGCAATAACAACAACAGTAGTCAATAAAAGTATATTTTTAATCTTAACAAAAAAAATAAACAAAATTGTTCAGGATGTCAAATTGATTTTAACACAATAGTTGTTCTAATGAAAAGGAAAGCAAAAACAAAATCTTAAAGTTAAAAAATATAATATAATTATTTATATCCAAAGGAAGCAAACAAAAACAAACATTAAATAATCAAAGCATTGTTATTAGCAAATTCATGCCTTAATTCTTCTTTACATCATTTTGCACAAAAGAAACATAGGTCTACCAATAGGGACTTCTAATGCCAAAAGTTTGAATGGGCAAAGACAAAATCAGAAACAACAGCATGGAAAAACAGACAACAGAAAGTGAAATTAAAACAACCGAATAGCAATCAACAATAGAACTCAAGTGGTAATTCAGGTGTCCAGGAAAGGTGATCAATTCCTGCTTACAATGCAAATACTAGCAAAAGTAATTATCATAAAAGATCATTACAAGTAAATGGTATATACAGATAAAATTATAATAATCATCATTAAAAGTTGTTAAATGCACTATGAAGGCACCTTGCTATCTTAATAACACAAACATAAACAGTTCTTATTGGATTAATTAAAAACACTCAATAAAATGGGGAAAAATCTGGATTACAAAATCATGATTGGTCCCCAGAACTACAAGTCACCATTCACCATTATATGTATCTACAGAATAATGTAATTTTTGATGATAAACAGTGATTGATTTTACCATTATTCTAAAATGCATAGAGATGTTTGATTCTATCAAAGAAATATGTTTTAAAACTGTTACAATATAAACTTAAATTATCATACATGATCATAGTCTCATACCAGTCTGAACAGCCAGACTTTAAAATACCATACAAGACACTAGATTGTAGAAAGTGTTAGTTTTTTATTTAGCAAATGAAAAATTTCTCCCACTTCCAAGGATAGCTGATTTTTAGTATTAAATTTCAAAATACCAAAAAGAAATATAAACATCATCTAAATAATTAATATAGCTTTCTTACCTTGTATGGTACTTAAAAATAAAAAATAAAAAATTAGCATAACTACATGTACAACATGATCATTATCGGTGCACTTCATTTGAGCGAATTGACATTTCAATTGAGCGAAAAAAAAGTTTTATTTGAGCGAGAAAAAAATTTCATTTGAGCGAATTTGTTTACAGGTAAATTGTAGGTAAATTTGTTTTTACAGGTAACTTTGACGAACATTTTCAATGGTATAATTAAGTTAACAAATAGATTTTACATATACATTGTACATAGAAAAAATACAAATAGCATGTTTATCAAAATTTATTTTAAATATTTTTTTCAAATTATATTGAACTAGAAAATGTGCCTATGAGCCACAGGATGGCCGTCCCATTCTTGAAATATCATTGACCCCAAATGTGTATATCCTGGATTATGGACCTTAACCAAGAACTTAACCAATGTCCTTCATGCATAAAATATAGGTCACAGTGACCTTATTTCTAGTGGGTGGTGTCACCTTACCCAAGACACATCTACTGGTGAAATATCATTGACCTCAAACATCTTGTATCAAAGTTATGGATCTTAACCGAGAACTTAACCAAAGTTGTTCATGCATAAAATATAGGTCAAAGCTGAAGTCACAATGAACTAATTTCTAGTGGGTGGTATAGCCCTACCCACTAAAAATTAGCTTTTGTACCTGTGTTTACTGGAATAATTATTCGCTCAATTGAAATACAAAAAATTGCTCAAATGAAAACAGGGGTCATTTTTAAATTCGCTCAATTGAAATGCGCCCGATCATTATATATCAAGCAGTTTGATATGAATATAAACATCTTACAGCTGCCAAATATTGGGCTGTTGTTCAGGCAACAGTCATTCACATTTAAACAGTCAGGAGAGAGAATGAGATAAAAAGTCAAATTAAAAATGTACAGTCAAAATATAATTAGCTATCTTGATAACTAAACAATCAAATTCAATATAACAGTCAAAATTAAATAGGTAATCTTACTTACTAAACAATCAAATTCAATATAACTGTCAAAATTAAGTGTTCATCATTAAAAAATCCTCAATGAAAATCAGTGTTTTGATAACCAAAGTTACAATAAAAAACAATAACTCTAACTTTGTTAACTAAGCTTCTTTTTTAATGAAGATTAAGCTACTGTAGTGATACTAAGCAATAATTCAATTTACTTTATTAGAATCTATTGCTGCATAACAAAGTTAAAAACAATAAGTTTGAAAAATTCATAATCCAAAGCCTTATGTAAACAAAGTGGATACATTTTTGTAAAGAAAAAATAAATGTTAAATGAAACTAAATAACAAGGTATTAACATGGCTTTATTAATCTACCTACGGATTTCACTAAAATGTGGATCTCTTATAAGTCTGGGTATTATTATTTGCTAGAAGCTGACTATAATAAAATTAAGAGAAAATGGGTCCTTACAAATAAAAATTCTTTCTAGTTTTCAGCAATTTAGCTTGTTTTGCAAACAGAACAATCATTAAGGAGTTTGCTTTTTTCTTTGGACTAAGAGTTTGGACTAGATATGTGAGATCATATGAGTAAGTACTGGTTGAGATTCTCAGGGGAGGGAGATTTCCAAAGTTTAAACTAACCATGCTGAACTGAAAATGTGAAAATCAATTTTATTTAATGGATTTCTGATTATAAATCAACTGAGTATTTGTCAAGCAGTATAATACAAAAAAAAACCTTTCATAAAACAAAAAATAATTAAATTTCTACAGATAAAAAAAAAACTTGTTATAGAAAATATTTTTAAAGTTTATTGTATTTAGGGCTGTTCAAGAATTAAATGTGTGGGGGAGGGGGGTCAGGAGGCACTTTTTTTAACCCCACCTCCCATCTAATAATAATTAATTTTTTATCATTGTTTCTTTAAAAAAATCTTTCTCAAACACCCACCACCCACCATATATGTAATAAAAGTTCCTCCCCACCCCCCCCCCCCCCACGTAAAATTATGGAACAGCCCTTATTCTCCACGGCAATATTTTAATGAAAGATGAATAAAATCATTTCTACTATTGTAGTAAAATAAAAGTCTTTTTCAACTAAAATTTTTCTATTTTAAAAAAAAATATATTTTGCAATCGTTGGATTATCATTTTGTAAGATGCAGTTTGAAGATAACAGTTAAAATCAAACAAACAAACATACACATACTTCTATCAAAATAAAATTTACTGGTATCAAATCTTTGAATATTATATGTATCAGCCTATCCAAAACCTATTTATCCAACTGTTCACATGTATAATGTTTACATTTGATATCTACATCTGAGCACACCACGTAAGACAAACACATTCTCTCCTAAGTGAATGATTCAACCTATAACACACTACTGATTGCTTCCACGTGTTCAAACCATATCGTTTAGTCTATAGATGCCTCTGAGATCACTCGTCCATCACATTATAAGTTCCCTCTCTCTGCCTGATCTACTTCAATGGCTTCAAACAGAGACTTGAAATTACCAGCTCCAAAGCCCTGAAATATGTAGAAAAAAAATAAATAGTACATCTTTAAATAATGTCTGTTACATTTTCATATAAGTCAGAAATCTGCATCACTATGGGAATTTACCATTGTAAGAAAAAAGCAGGGGAAAATATCATTTTTTATTGACAACAAGTTGATCACAAACATTCTTGTGGTTGAAAGAAAATTACTGCAATGCAATATTGAAATATACTAAAATAAATGTCTGCCATTTACAATGGAAAAAGGAGGGGCAAAGTGATTTTGTTTGAATTATCAAAGGTTTTTTAAAAAGATAAAAATATCATGCTTTTCAAAGGTGTCAATAATCATGATAATGATATCAACAAAATCTAAAAAAAATCTGTTCTCTAAAGTACCCCTTTACGGAAATCTAAGCTGTAGGGTGCTGGGTCCCATTTTACTAAAGAACTTATGACCAGTCTAAATGTATATAGAATGTTCAAGAGTTATGACCAAACTTAGTACTTATGACCTTTAGTAAAACTAGGGCCAGGCTACTGACAGTTTTTACAAAACCTTTTTCATTGAGTGTTTTTTTTTAATGATACTGTGCCACCCACATGTAATCTATTTAACCTTCTATATAAGTCTACCCACCTCATGGTTATTCCTCTGTATGACCTCTAAGAACAAGGTCGGTCTGTCTTGCATAATTTTAGTAAAAATTTGTAACAGATATCCATTCTCATCATAATCTATCAAAATCTTCAGTTTTTGTATCTGTAAAAAAATAAATGATTTTATGAATACATTCTAGGTGGGGTGACAATCCATCGTCTTGCATCAGAATGACAATACCTTATCCTACCACAATGGTTTTGGGTTGATGACTATTCTGATGCTATTCTTAATTCAGTGTTCCAATACCCTCCCCTACCGAAGTATATTGTTTTTGGCCTAACGACAACAATTTTTGTGACTGAAACCCATAATTCACAACAAAGGACTGAATTGAACATGAAATGATAATTATCCTGCAAATTTACAATTGCTGTTAACCCCTTTATTAGTTGAACCTATCATTTCTAAATTAAAATTAGCAAAGATCAGTATCGTGATACGGATTGGATCCTAGGTCAACAATCATGATGGTTATCAGATCCTGGGAAATTACAGTCGTTACATCTCTGAAAAACTTTTAATATACATTAAAATATTTATTGCAAGCAGTAATCTGATTATGGGAACAATTAAAATAAGCTGTAGATTTTTTTATGGTGAATGATATCATAGGGAAGCACATTTTTTTTTAAATGAATTCCCATATGGTATATTTCTTTCATGTAAGGTTTAATCATGTAACTGAATGTACATCAAGCCAAGTATCACTAACAAGTTGGGGACAGACAGACAGACAGAGTAGTTTGATTATACTAAGCAAACTTGTGACTGGTGGAAATAACCTACAGTATCCAAATCTTCTTTGACTTTACATTTAGATTTTTTTAGTTTTTCTCTCAGCTGTTTATAGTATGTTTCAGGAACTTCTAAAAACATCATTCCTCTTTCTCGTAGGTTAGAAACCTAGAAAAAATTGATAGTATTAAATAGAATATCTATTATGGAAAAATATGGACAGAGAGAATTAAAGAGCATTGATACCCATACATGTAATATTGACCTACATTTATAATTTATAAAAAATTTGGGAATAAATACATTCATTAATAAAAATATAGTTTTACTTGAGTGTAATAAGAAACACTATTCAGCTAGTACAAGATCTGTTATTAGCAAGTATTTGAACATGTACAGGGGTACAAAGGGCAATTATTTCAATTATTTCTCATTAACTCGATTTTTTTCTAAGCTTTCACTGTCCATCTAATCATAATTTAAGTGTTTCATTGCTAATACAGATTTCTGGAAAAGCCTTTTTTATGTACATATTATATACTTTTAACTTACTGCTTTGATGATGTCGTCTGTGTTCATAGCTATGTGTTGTACACCAGCTCCACCGTAATAGTCTACATACTCCTGAATTACAAAGTACAAGATTTTATTCAAAAGGTTTTGTTTATACATGCAGTAATTTTACACTGAATCTCAAAATTGGTTCCTCATGTTCATGATGTTGTAAGACATCTATATCACCTTGAAGGCTTTGGCTAAGATTTTGAGAGAAGGATGATAATCTACATACTGCATAACAAACTAGAAAAGACTTTATATATTTACTTAAATATATGATAAACCATGATAGCATTTTTTGGTATTTCTGTTGTTTTTTTCTGAATCCTCTGGATTTTACAATCAAAATAGGGTTAATTTTTTTTTGCCCACAAACCCCCTATTCATTTTCTTGTTATCAATGTCTTTAATTTGTAATTAATAGATTATATACAAAGTTTTATCAAATCATATTTATTCTGTCATGGGTTTTAACAGCTAAAAAGTGCTAATGCTAAACCTATGATAAAGTCAGAGAAAAACTTTTCCTGCCAAAACTTCAACGGCAATTATCTTGAAAACAAGGTCACGAACCTATCTTTTTTTCCCATTATTCTATACCTTTTACTATTATCTTTTCATGTTAAAGGCATCAAATTTGAAACCTTTTTATTTTCAATAATAGTAGCGAACATCCTTAAATATGTTAAAAGACTTATATAAGAAGTCATTACTTGTACAACCATACTTATATACAGCTTTCACCTACCTGGATCTGACTTTTCCTTTTACCGGGTGCTGGTTCGTTTATTGGCATTTTAATTGTCTCTTCAAAGTTGGTTACAACAATGGACCTTAATGCAGAGAATTCTGTGTGTACCTGTGAATCGTCCACAGACCAAAATCTGTGGAACATTAAATTCTTCTCATACCTGCAAGAAGAATTAAATACAGTAAAACTCGAATATAACGAACTCGCTTTCAACGAATTTACGCTTACAACGAATTTATTTCAAATCCCCAACCAAAACCAAGCAATTTCAATGTAAAACGAATTCGTTTATAACGAATATTCTGATACTATGAACTTATTTTTAATTCCCCAATTGCGAATACACATAAAAAATTACACTCTTATAACAAACTGAAAAATGCCCAAAGGTAAAGGCGATAATCAATTATTGAACTGACGAACTTCAAAGGTAATAAAGATTATCAAATGAAACAAACGTCATTAATTGTTATTTCAAAAAAAATTATGCTAGAAAATTTAGAGTTTATTTATTTAATGTTTAAATGGCATAATTGAATTAAATATGCATCTCAACATCTAGGTTTTGTGTTCAAAGCCTATAACGAAATCGTATGACATAACGAAATTCGTTATAACCATACTTTACTGTATTGTTTATTAATTTATGACTTATTTATGAGTTAGTTTTGAGAATACAATAAATTCTTAAACATTATTTTTTTTATTCATATTCATTTAATTTCCTTTTATATTTTATGCAATGAGTCAATCCAAAAAGATGATGTTTTTTTTTTCACTCTCATCTCTATATGATGTTCTTCATGCATGTTATATTTTATTTCAAAATTATCATCAAACAGTAGAGCATTTGTGAGATATGTAGACAAATACACAGGGGGAATTCAATGATTCCTGGGATATACTGTAATTATTTTCCTGGCTATTAACAAAATAGATACCAACCAATCAGCTACTGGTACCATTTCCTGGTCTGGTTGATTACCGACAACGTGATCAATGAAATTCAACCCTATCTTTGGTCTGAAAAAGAGAACATACTAAAATAAATAATAACTTTACACATGTTCTATCTTTTTTTTAATATTGCTGGTATTGAAAAAAGCAGAACCATTTTAGGAAAACAGTATATGAACATATCACTATAAAAATTTAGTTCACTTAAATTTTCTTTAAAAACCAGTAAAAGTAATAAATGACTGTATTTCGCTAAACAGCAAGTTAGTGAGCAACAGACCTGAACTCAAATCCCACTTTATGGGATTCTACCCTGCTGCTGTATACCAAATATCAAGCAGCTGTGATAATTAGTTGCTAAGAAAACTGTTACGAAAAGTTCTTCCCCCAATGGACATGATGCAGCAGTAGCACACATATCTGTTCCCCTTACCTTTCAATTTTTAAATATAGGTCAAGGTCACATTAATATGCTAAAAAGATATTGGCGACCAAATTGGCAAATTCTGGATAAGATATTGGTGAAAATATTCAAGAATTACCCACTGACCAATTATAATCCCTAAACCACTTGCAGTTGTTGAGATATGGACTTCAACTAAAACTTTATCTCAAGTCATTCATGTCGAAAATGTAGGTTAAGGTGACCTTATTTTAGTACAGATGTTGGGCAGTTGGTTATTATCCAAGATGTATCCACTGACCAAATATCATCCCTATACTGTATATCACTTGCAGTTGCTGAAAAATGGACTTTAACCAAAACTTCAACCCGAGTTTATCATGGGGAAAAAGTAGTTTAAGGTAACCTTATTTTGTAGCCGATGCAGGTAACTAATCAAGATGTACCAACTGACCAAATATCACCCCTCTATAATGATATAGTTCCCAAGTTATTGATACAAACATGAACCATTAATGAACCAAACATGATATCCCTCCCAAACTCAATTGTGGATGTAAAACAAAGTTTAAATTTATCATATTATTTCTTTTTGATTTGGGAGATAGAAAAAAGTGATTCCTAAGATAAGGACATAGTACTTGGTTTAACTAGTACTTAACTACTTCATGTACTTACAGTTTGTTAAGTAAAGGATCAGTATACTTGACAGGTTGATAGCCTGGTAAGAACAGTCCCTTATAGTCTGCCCTGTCCACCAGTGTGTGTGTAGTATCACCATAGGTTTTGATCTGAGCGAACTTCACAGTCCCATTCTCATCACTTTCTTCCCATGGCCTTTTTACGACCATGGCTCCTTTAGCTATAGCTCTCTGTTTATAGAAATAGGTGGAATAACATGTACTAAAATCAAAAGTGTCAAAATATGCATGTACCAATTGAAGTTTGGTTGTATTATGTGTTTTTTGTTTTTTTATGTCAGTTTAGTTTGGAAATTATACTCCCCAACTACAAAAGAAGGGGGGATAGAGTATTTGTGTATGTTCTTCTGCCTGACTGTCTGTTCATCCCTTCATCCAAAATATTGCTAGATGGTCATGATGGTGCATTATGTCTTTTGGACATATTCTAATTTTATGAAAATTCAATGTCTACCAATTTTATCTGTCAACAATGGCCAGATTCGGTTTTACAGGAAGTAGGTAAGCAACAGGCTTGAAATCGAATCTCACATTAGGGCTGTTCCAGAATTAAATGTGTGGGGGATTGAGAGGCACTTTTTTCTTTACCCCACCACCCATCTAATAATAATTAATTTTACATGTATATCATCCTGATCATTGTTTTTTAACAAAATCTTTCTCAAACACCCACCACCCACCATATATGTAATAGAAGTTCCTTCCCCCCCCCCAAGTAAAATTATGGAACAGCCCTTATGGGACCTGTATACCAAATATTAAGTGGCTGTGATCAGTACTGAGAGAACTGTTAAAAAATGTCTTCCCTGCAAGCACCCTGCCCACCCGCCGCCATTTATCATTTTAAAACCTGGATTGTTCGCCTGTAAAATTGGGCAAAAAATTGATGTATACCTTGCTTCTATCATGCTTATAAAAAGTAAAATGAAATGAAAATTCATGTATCTTTGTCTTACATTAAAAATAGCTGTCAAATCTTCAACTTCAAATGCTACATCTTTAACACCATCGCCATGCTGAACTAAATGGTCCCCAAACTCTAAAATTGAGATACAAAATCTTACAGACATTTTGTAAATAAATGACAATTTATGTAGTTTATTATTTAACTGACCTACTTGAATATCCTCAAATAAATGATAAACACTTTTTCAACTGCATCTGACATGTCAGACATGTAATTTTTTTCTTTGAAGACTAATCTGAGATGCTTTAAACAAAAGTTAATAATTATGATAAGTTAAAATTTTGAAGCTATAAGTAAATAGAGTTATTAACCTATTAGTCAGCTAGTAGGAATGAATTAACATAATATTGCACAATACTTCAATAGTATCAAATAAATAAAAAAAAACAACAACAAAAAACCAACACATTCTCCATATATAAATAACTGGCAATCTAATAATTCCATATCATGACTTTACAAAATAAAAAGCTTCGCCGAGCGCAGCATGATACGACCGCAACATGTTGAACCCTGTACATTTTAGGCCCAATATGGATAGTCTATTGCTCTGGACACATGCAGCCCATGGTGGACTGACAAAGGTTTTTGACACATGCTGCTCTGGTGGACTTTCGACCCAGGGGGTAAAAATATAAATTTTCAATTTTGTATTCTACTCTTGCAAAAAAATTGTCAAAATCGGACAAGAATTAAAAAAAATCAATTTGGCCCCTTTTGGCCCCTTATTATATAACAGGTGAAAAAGGAGTGGGGTTGCAAAAATAATTTCTCAAATTTGGATTCGCTACTTGACAAAAATAAACTTGCAAAAAAAAATTTCAAAAACAAACCAGAAACAAAAAAGTTTTGATTACGGCCCCTTTTGGCCCCTAATTACAAAACAAGTGAAAAAGGGGATGGTCTCAAAAATAAATTCTCAAATTTGGATTCACTACCTGACAAGAATAAACTTGCAAAAAATTTTTTTTAAATCGGACCACAAATAAAAAAGTTTCGATTTTGGCCCCATTTGGCCCCTATTTACGTAATAGGGGAAAAAGGGGGGGGTTGCAAAAACTAATTCTTAATTGTGTAAATAAGCTGAACATTTAAGCAAGCAACAGCTTCTCTCTACCTGCTATAGTTTTCATTTCATAGGCCAAAAACATGAAAAAACATTATTTTAGGGGCTGTAGCCCCTATAAGGGGTCATCTGACAACTTCGACCGTATGGAGTTTTTTGTAGAGCTAAATGAGCTGAACAATTAAGCAAGCAACAGCTTTTTGCTATCTGCAATAATTTTCATACTATAGTGCAAAAACATGAAAAAATGCTATTTTTCACCTTTAAGGGGCCGTAACCTCTTTAAGGGGTCTTCTGACAACTTCGACCAAATGGAGACTTTTGTAGAACTTTTGATCCTGAAGCAGTAGGGTGGCATCAGATTTCATCTATCCCTTATACTTTTTGAATTACAAGCCAAAAACAGTACTTTGACCCCCCTGGTCTATTTTTAGCCACGGCGGCCATGTTTTTTGACGAATCAGAAATTGAAACATTACTATAGTGCAGGACACCCTAATGATCAATCATACCAAGTTTCATTGAATTCTGTTCAGTAGTTTCAGAGGAGAAGATTTTGAAAAAGTTATTGTAAGAACAAACAAAAAAGTTACAATTTTGGCCCCTTTTGGCCCTTAATTTCCAAACGAAAAAAGGGGGGACTCCCAAAATCAATCCCATTCATCCTTTAATGGCAAGAAATATCATTGTCAAATTTCATTGCATTTGGATAACTAGAACTAAAGTTATCGTGTATACACTAAAGTTAACGGACGACAACGACAACGACAACGACAACGACAACGACGACAGCATCATACCATTATACGTCCGCAAATTTTTTGTGGTCGTATAAAAAGCCAGCAACCTTTAATTAATAGTGCTTGATGTTTTGGAACTAGCCCCAGATAAAAATGATAAACTGCATTTGATTTAAAACAAAGATACAGTACACGAAGAACATACGGTGACTGAACACCACTTTTAGAGATATAACAGATATCTTTTTTGTGGTTAAATATTTTTTTTTTTAATTTCCAAAAAGAATTTTAAGACAATCTTGTTTAATAAAAGAGTTTTGGGCTACCACTCTTGAAGTGGTGTACCACTACCACGGTGTTCAGTCACAATATGTCTCTTTGTGTACTGAAGAACCTGAGCACACTTTACCTTTTGGTTGTCCTGGATTTAACATGGACTGGAAGACATATATTATCTTGTTTTGTTTAACAGCATGTGCAGCTATCTCTCGACTACCAGTTTCCAAACCTCTATAGGCAAAAGGTTCAAAGCCCAACCTGGTACAGTAATAGGATGCTGCCTGAAATTAGAGGTATATATGACATAAGAAATGAAAATACCTTACAAAAACATTGTATTCATTAATGTTAATGTCCTAAATACTTAAGAAACTATTGAAATGGTAACCCTATTATATTTCAAATAAATACACACATAATGTCATCTGCGCAAATCAAAACATACTTAATCCATCATAACTGGGTTTATTGTACAGTGTTTATTGTTTATTGAGTGGCCGGCAAGCATCTTTGGTTTGAAAGGAAAATCTGGTTAGGAACTGTATGAAACAAGAGGTCCTAGAAGATTTTTAAAAATTGTACATCAAATTTCTGGATCCAACACAAGCAACAACATGTTGTATATGATGAGGTATTTTTTTCTGGTTGTCTTGTACAATTTTACCCAAAGGATTATAATAGTTTCTAACACAACATACCTGCTTGGCATTTCCTACCCAGAATGTCACATGGTCAAAGCTGACAAATCTACCTGATTCAGGCTAAAAAAATACAAATAAATAGATAAACACATTATATATATATGTATACTCTTTTGCTCATTTTTCACTTAGCCAGTCCAGGAAATAAGAATTTGAGATTCACATGCCTGAATCCTAGAATAGATTATAAGATTTTTTCTATTAATCCAATATAAATTTCCTTCAAATTTCACTTGCCCCTAAGGTTTTTTTTGGCCAGGGGCAAGCGGGCTTGTGTTAATTTCGCACACTGCTTAGCTGGGTGTCCCATTTTCTCCACTTCTAATATCAAAAATACAAAATAGCGAATACTTTTGGTACATGACTGTAGTTGACCTTTTCATTGATAGAAATAATTTCAAAGTTCCTGTGTCGATCCTGTTTCCATTCAACTGAATTTGATATATGATCTTTTTATTTGTTTGTGAATGTTTTTTTTTTTTATCTTCAGATAAGTTAGGAGTATTATTTGAAGCTAGTGACAGCTTGTTGAAGTCTGACGATTTTGATTATTGATAGATCGATGTATATGTTTACGTTTATTAGTTTGACCTTCACTTGTGATCATGGAAAATATCTAAAAATCTCTGTATTACCTTAGGTCCCTTGTCTGAATATGTAGTCTGAAAGAGAGAGGAGATGTATATGAAATATAATATCAAAGATTTGCAAGCTGACAAAATGATTGAATGGCTATAATCATGACATTTTATAAAATTAGGTTCGCTCACCATTTCTTCGCAAATGTCCTTCCAGTGGTGTAGGCTAAATTATCCAATCAGAAAGAAGATAAAATACACACCTTTTTATTTACCCTAAGTTAAACGTAATTCCATTGGCTTAAGTTTATAATGATTATCCAATCGTAAGCCTAATTACTTACACACCTCCTGATAAAACAAGAGGCTCACAAGATTTTAACCCCCATCCCCCTACACCTTATTCCGAAAATCCATAAGCCTCTCTTAGGTTTTCTAAAAGGTAAAAAAAAAATCAGTTTGTTCGAGAAATTACACTAGTCTAGAAAACACAAGTAAAAAAATCTGTCAACATGTCAAAGGATAATGATTTTCAAGTTTACACAATTCATACAAAGTTAGGCGTCATAACGTTGTACAGTCAGAGATAAATAAAAACTGAGATCTAATCATCCATCTCTTTAAAAATAGTTAGTAAATTAACTAGTACTAGACAGAATAGACCTAAATGTCTATAGATATTAAAACAACATCAATTCTTGTTTCAGAAAAAAAAACACCATATATACGTGTAGTTTTATGATAAAGGGGTATATACTTTTTCTAAAACAAGTAGATGTATTCTAAACATATCATATGCTGATGACCAATGTTAAAACGCCTTTCAATATTCTTTGGCCCTCCAAATCACTTACATGAGTTGTTATACAAGAGGTGTTTAGTTCTAACTCTGTGAACAAATTTGTAACAAGTTGGGAATCATCAACATGCCCGGTCCTTTTGTGAATATCATATTTCCATCGACGATCGAAACGTGAAATTATAAACAAGAGTCATCACTAAAGTATGTCTCGACTGCCGGTACCATCAGAAACAATAATTCTTTCTTACTTCCACTATATTTTTGCAATTATAAGGACTTTCAGTTTCTCAGATCTAAAGGTGTTTATAGAACTTAAAGTCACTCAACCAGAAAATCAAAGTCAAGGTCAAATGATGGGGATGCAACTGTGCTAAGCTACAACTGGAGATTATGCATGCAAAGTTTCATCAACCTAAGATTTATAGTTCTTGAAATATGGAGGTGCTCACAAAACCTTAACATTGCTATTATATGTATTGAATATTGTCAAAGTCACTCAACCGGAAAATCAAGGTCAAGGTTAAAAGACTGAGATGCAACTGTGCTGAGCTACTACTGGGGCATATGCATACCAAATTTCATTAACCTAGGACTTATAGTTCTTGAGATATGGAGGTGCTCGCAAAACCTTACCCTTGCTATTGATCGAATGTATTGAAAATTGTCAAAGTCACTCAACCGGAAAATCAATGTCAAGGTCAAAAGATAGGGATGCAACTGTGCTAGGCTACTGCTTGAGCATATGCATACAAAGTTTTATCAATCTAAGACTTATAGTTCTTGAGATATGGAGAAAACCTTAACATTGCTATTATATGTATTGAAAATTGTCAAAGTCACCCAACCAGAAAAATCAAGGTCATGGTCAAAATATGGGGAAGCTATTACTCGGGGAAAATGCATACCAAGTTTCATCAACCTAGGACCTATAGTTCTTGAGACATGGCAGTGCTCATAAAACCTAACCCAAAAAAGTTAACGCCGCCGCCGCCGGTAAAGTAACACCTATGTCCCGCTCTGCTTCGCAGGCGAGACAAAAACTAATATGTATACTTGGTAAAACGAAAATAGGTCAAGACAGAAGTAGCCGGATTAGAAATTATGACAGAACTGAAACCGAATCCCACAGCAACCAAAGATTGAGATGCATACCAAATACCAAAAAGCTGTGAAAAGTTGTTACTGAAAAATTGTTACGAAAATATATTTCCAGAACGTACCCCGTCGGACGTTCACCTTTCTATAATCCAGATTATTGCAATGATAAATCCGACCAAATTGACAAAATTGTTTGAGTAAATCTTTAAAATATTTATGGGCAATTTTAGAATTCTCGGCAAACAAAAAAAATGTGTCCGATGGACCCACATACATTAAATTAGAGGGGGGGTCAGAAAATTTTGAAGGGTGTGTATATAAAGTGTACTGAGAAAGAAGGGGATCCTGTCCGATTTTGTCAAAAATCTGCAGAAAAATTACAAAATTGTACAAGAAAAGGGGATTCCAAATCCCGGGACCCCCTCTGAATCCGCCTTACGATACAGCATGCCCATCTCAAGTTGTTAAGAACAAATTATCAGCTCCCTAGGCTTAATTTGAGAGAAAATAAAGTGTAAGGAGTTAAAGAAAGCATGATTATGAGCACAAATAAAGTGTATAAACTGTATTTTACCCCTCTCTTCTCACAGGATGATTACATGTATGAAAACTGAATATGACGATTCATTAAAATTGATGTAAATGGGATAAGGTGTTCGGAATTAAGCAGATAAAGAAGTATTGTATCCCATGCAGTCTTGGAGGCAAATGGGCCCACAGAAGCGTTTGTTGGTAAAGAGCGCCCAGAAACCTGACATCGGACCAGGCAGCTTAGCTAGCCCATTAAGCGACTGGGATGTGTGACTCAGGTGGTTTAATTGGGCAGTTCTGTCACAATGAATTTTAAAAATGTGGAAAATCTGACCGCAAACCATAGTGGGCCAATGTGTGTGGAGAGAGCCATGCTAAGCTTCATGCACATAAAAGATCCTTTTGTGGAACTCAAATAAGTGAACCACATATGCTTAATTTTCCATCCCTACCCACCTGTCCCCTTTCCCAGTGGTCTTCAAAATTTACAGTTTTCTTTTGTTTCCCATGCCATCCCCGTTTTTCTCTCTCAGTAGGTGTAGGTTCAACCAGGATTCAGCATTTGTTTTCGACAGAAAATGGCTGCTTATGTGAACAGGGTAAGGGTTGTCTATATTCCACAATTATAAGTGTTCCAACTAGTATGGCCTCACTTTAGGTAAGGGTTCTTCATCGTCAATCATCATGATGGTTTCCGGCAGAGTGTGTGAAATTAAGGGGAAAAGCGGGTTTTGTCACTTTCTGGGTGCATTGGCCTATGGTGCGCTGAGGGTACATTGACCTGTCTTATGAGTTGGTTCGTTTTTCCTCTGGTTTGTGGTCATACATTGGTCCGTTTTGCACGACATACACGGGTCTGTGTCCCGTGGGTGGGTCTTGACACAATTCAAGTTGTTGTTTGAATTAGTTCTTGTCCTGATCATTGTTTACCGGACATAAAGCAAACAACAACAACAAGGAGTGTGGTCAATATATCCTGCATTTAGTTAATAGAAATTTATGATTCGTTTAACACAAGTTAAAAGACATTTAAAAAGCTATTTATATTATTTATTAGGGACCATCCATTTAACTTTAGTGGGGCTTTTTTTTTCTTAAAAAAAATATTCTGAAAATTATTTTTGATGAAACTAGAAAAACTGTGAGCAGCAGCTCATAAATAAATACCCCCGCCCCAAAATATCAATATCAAAATAGGAGGTGTACATCAAAGTTATGTAACAAAGATTGTGTATAACTTTATGAAAATACACAGATGGGTCTAAGAGCAATGGTAGATTAGAGATGGGTACCCCTTGATGCCTATATAACCGATAGAATTCCGGCTACATAAAACACACACAGAGAAACGGTAGTCCAATTTCAATATAGCTTTATTTTAGCGATCTGTGTCCTTCCAGATCAAAGACCAAAAATGCTTATCTAATACAAAATATACAACAATATAAATAATATGAAAATATAAGTAACTATGTATCTGGATTAGCAAGTCCTGCCAACAGGTCTTAAGCGCATTAAAGATCTAAATTTAGATTTAGATAGGCAAACCGGACATGAAACAACTTATAAAAGATCTAAAAGGAAATACATAATTTAGCACTTAGAAAAGATTAGAATTATGAATCAATGTCCAAATAATAAACCGAAATGGCAGATAATGCCGAAACAATTCAACTTTAAAATGTCCACAAAATATCCCGGTTAGGTGAGCTATTGTCATCACTTTAAGTGGCGTCAGTTGTCCATCCGTAAACTTTATAAAACGTTATCTCCTCAGACACCATATTAAGTCCAATTGCAATCAAACATATCGTCTATTGGTATGGTTCTTCATTAGCATTCGGTGCTTAGAACTGATGTGGGGATTTTTGATTTGTTGCAAAATATGGCCACAGTGGCTAAAACAGAAGATAGGGGTAAATTGCAGTTTTTTGCAAATAACTCAAAAACGGCTACATATATCCAAATTCTGTTAGAGTAAAAGTGATCAGCACTTCAAGATCTACCTACCCAGAAATTTTTAAGAAGAGCCAACAAGCCATGTTGGAGTACTTGCCCTTCTTGTGGATTTTTGGCAAATTTTGCACATGTTTAGCTCAATATCTTATACACAAGATATTTGAGAAATTTTAATTGCATATTGTTCATTAAGCACATCAAGACCTACAAAATATGTAATAGGGTCAAGGTTTCCTTTTAGGAGTTATTTCCCTTAGAACATCATAATTTTCACAGCATCTCCTCATTACATTGAAAACATAAACTCCTCAGACACCATAAGTATAAGTCCAATTGTTTTCGACAGATAATGGTTGCTTATGTGAAACTGGGTAAGGGTTGTCTACATTCCACAAAGATAAGTGTTCCAACTAGGCCCAACTAGTATGGCCTCACTTGAGATAAGGGTTCTTTATCGTCAGACACATGAGGGTTTCCAATTGTGCGAAATTTAGGGGGAAGGATTTTGTACTTTCTGGGTGCATTGGCCTATGGTGCATGGAGGGTACATTGACCTGTCTTATGAGTTGGTTAGTTTTTCCTCTGGTTTGTGGTCATACATTGGCCCTTTTTGGTCATACAAGGGTCTGTGTCCCGTGGTTGGGTCTACACAATTCAATTTGCTGTTTCAATTAGTTCTTGTCCTGATTATGACTGAGATATTGTTTATTGGACATAAAGCAAACACCAGCAACAACAAGGAGTGTGTCCAATATATCCTGCATTTAGTTAATAAAAATTTATGATTCGGTTAACACAAGTTAAAATACATTTAAAAAGCTATTTAGGGACCGACCATTTAACTTAAAGGGGGGGGGTTGTTTATTTTAGTAAAAATATTATGAAAATTATTTTTGATGAAACTAGAAAAACTGTGAGCAGCAGCTCACAATAGATACCCCCGCCCCGAAATATCAATATCAAAATAGGAGGTGCACATTTAAGTTATGTAACAAAAAATGCGTGAAAGCTTTATGAAAATCCATTGATGAGTCTAGGAGCAGTGGCAGATAAGAGATGGGCACCCCTTTGTCGTCTACTTCCTTAGTCCATGTTTTGCTATAGGGACCCCCCCCCCCCCCAAAAAAAAAAAAAAAAAAACCTAATCAAATTTTGAGATAGAAGGTGCACATCAAAGATTCAGTAAAAGATACAAGAAAATCCATGGACGGATTTAGAAGGTGATGTGGGTAAAGGCTGGGCATCCTGTTGTAGTTGAATGGCTTAGTCAATGTTTTGCTGTGTTAAACCCCTCATAATTCATTTTGATCAACTTTAAATAAAGGAGGATATCTACATTATGTCAAAGATTGTGTGAAAGTTTCATGAAAATCCATCGAAAGGTTTAAGAGTTGCAGATAAGAGATGCGTACCCCCTCGTCGTTCTATGGCTAATTCCATGTTTTTCTATGGGAAACTTCAAGAATCATTTGACCAAATTTTGAAATATGAGGTGGACATTTACATTATGTCACAACGATCGAGTGAAAGTTTCGTGAAAATCCATCAAGGGGTTTTAGAGGGGTTGTGGATAAGAGATGTAAACCATGAGGTGTAATGGAAGGACACACAGATGCACGGACGGACACCCCTATCACTATATGTATATTTATTTTAAAGTGCAACCTGACATTTACAAGATACAATGAAATCATGAACAATTATAACTTTATATATACCAGCCAGCCTTTAGAGGCTTATGATGCACTATTACTCAAAATACATTATGATATTAATTCAGAAGATAGAGAATTATTGATAAGCGAAAATAACAAATGTAATGTGATCAATTCTCCCGGACATTTACTAGATCAACTGTTCTGGAATTTTTGAAATATTAATTAGATAACTTGAAACAAGTTTACAGTCAGTAGAAAGAAGAGTAATAAGGATTTCACTGTCTGTTAAAAGCGAAAAGTCAATGTTGTGACGCAAGTGGGAGGTATAAAAATATTTTGGTAGCAGAAGATTAGAAAAAATATTCTGAATTAAGAAGGATTTCTGCCATATAATATAATGCTCATAATAAATTAAAAATTATCTGTCTGTGCCTTCGAAAAATAAATATTTTTTCTGCACTCAAATAAAATTGATTTTTTTAAAATACTTTTCGTTGTTATTCCATCAAAAATTTGAATAAAGAAAAAAAAATAGCAAGAATATGTTCAAAAGACATAATGCCCCATCTGGAAACATTTATTATTCCCTGCAATCCACAGGCACTTGTTTGCCAGTCATTCACCAAAGGATGGTGGTTTCTCAGGTACTTTTTTCTTAAACTGAGTCTTGTATATACTGGTATGGTTCGTGCACTAAAAAAAAAGTGTGCTTAAACCTTACACTACTATTTTTGATGGTACAGGGTATTCTGTATTTATTGCAATTAATCTAATAAATTTCAGTGGGGGATCCAGAAAATCTGAAAAGAGGGGGCCCACTAACTGGTCTAAGATGGGGTTTGCTTTGGTCACCCTTCAATGATTTCCTATAAATTCAACCACATTTTTCCGCCAAAATGGGGCCCTGGACCCTCCCTAGATCCGCCTATAACGTAACTATGATTGAGTAAATTGGATTCTACTGTTTATTGATACAAGCCAATTGTAATTCCTCATTCTAATGGATTTATTGAAATAAGACAAGAGATAGGTCATAATAAATTAATTTTGATTCAAAATCATTAAGCTGTTTATATAATAAAATCTTGCTTAAGATAATTATGGATTAAGATGCTCAGATGATTGAAAGCATTTCAGAATTTTTTTAAAACATTTGCCAAATTCAGGTTTTTTGTTGTTCTTGCATTGATATAAATTGTTTTAGAAATTTATGCATAAAATGAGGGATGTTTCTTGAATTGATTTAAGGAGGTTTGCTCCTCATATTTCGAGATTTTTGTCAGATTTTCGAGATCCTCTGCGTTTACCCATCGATTATGCTTGAAATTTTTTGCCTATGAACCCCCTATTTTCTTTTTCTTATTCAAAAATATGTCCACCAAATATGCAATTCACAATTTTTTATGAAATTTTATTTACTCTTTCATACACTTTAAAGAGTTTAAAGATACCAATCTGTGACAATGCAAAAGTAATGAAAAATCAAGAGAGAACGTATTTCCTGCCAAAATTATAAACGCTTAAAGCATGTAAAGCATAAAAACAAGCACATGGACCTACATTTTTTTCTTGCTTATTTTGATCATTTGTCCATATTCTTTGAAATAGATGCAATTTTATCCATTTTTATTTACTTTAAGATACAGGAGCAAACCACCTTAAGACTTCTATCATCTGTTGGTTTTCTCTTATCATAGCTACTCATATATACCCATGCAGTATTTTTCTTTTTATACATAATTTCAATAAAAATATTAAAATTAAGTGTCAATTCATTTATTCAACTAATTTTATAATGATATACAATAATTTTAACAAATCATACATGTATAAATGTTCTATCATGAGGTTGATAAATACACAATAACATGGAACAAATTATAATTAAGGTTTTTTTTTCTTACTTCACTAGTTTTAAAATAAAAAAATATATCAAATTAGTATACTGATAAAGTCAGCAAAAAAGTTTTTCCAAAAAACATTATATGATGGATTTTTATGAAATTTTAATATGCAATTTCTATAATGGTACATTTGTACTTCATCATTGTATAAAATCTTAAGTCTCTACCGGTTAAAGTACCATGATGTAGGCTCTAAGGCCATAAAAAATTATTTTTTGACTTCGCAGGCCATTTTTTCAAAAACAGACAAGGAAGGGAGGCTATTACTTTATTTTTCTATTGACCCAAAAAGTAGATGAGGCAACTTTTTACATTGTAAACACTAACAATTAAAACTGGTGATGCATAATATTTATGAGGTTTCATTTTGACATAGAATCTGTAATGAAAAACTACAGAAAAGCACTTGAAATATGTATATCATTAAAAATCTTAACTCTTTTTTAATTCAATGGTTAAAACATTGGTCATACAAAAACACATATGTGACATAACAAAATATCAAAACTTCTGATATAAAAGTTTTAAATAAGAGTGGTTTTATCTAAAATAAATGGAATTTTCATGAAAAATGCATAAAGTTACATGTATTTTAACCTTGCCATCTAAACAACATAATTTTATACATAAAACATGTCAAATCAAATAATTAATTAATTAAAAAATCAAGTATCAAACACTAGAAGTAAAGATATTCTATAAATAGCAGTAAATCATCTCAAAGATACAATCTCTAAATTAAGCCATATTTGCAACTACAGCCATTTTCATGACATCTTGTGCCAAATACAAACATTGATACAGTCTTGCATGCTTTAGAATATCATCAATGTACATGTATATAAAAGACATGTTTTACAAAAATTATACAACCTGATCTTCTTTGCTTGTGCGTAAAGATAAAGATGAACAAATGATAACAAGATTTTTTGTATTCTTAGAAGTCAGGAAAGTGTTCTCACTAACAATAGAGCAACAATAATGTGCATAGAGAAATTTGAGCTGAAACCACAAATTTTCAGCAGTGAGCAAGGGACAATTTGTTCACAACTTTAAACAAACATAGAAACTATTTCAGGTAGGGTCAATTTTGTTTGAATTACAGTCTAATTTAAGAGTGAAGTAAATACATAAATCAGCTACTTTAAATATCCATGACTTTTTCTACAGAGTTACATGACTGGGAATCAGTAACCCACAGTACCAGCCGATGATGTAAAAAATGGGTCAAGACAGAAATGGCCAGATTTCCTTAAACAGGAAGTAGATGAGCGACAGACCTGAAATTGAATCCACTTTATGGGACACCCCCTGATGCTGTATACCAAATATCAAATGGCTGTGATTAGTAGTTGCTGAGAAAACTGTTATGAAAGTTTTTTCCACGCCCTCCGTCAGCCCGCCGTCTGTCGGCCCGACTGACATTCACCATTTTATAACCCGGATTTTCACTAGTGAAATCCGGCCAAAAAATGACAGAATGATATGGTCATGAACATGAACTAAAACTCCATTATATTGTACTTGCAGACTTTTTATGTAGAAGTTTATACAATCTTAAAATTCAGTTAATAAACAATAAAAGAAGTTCTGTGTACACTCACAATGGAAAGAAATAGAGATTACAAAATTTATATTTTTAAAATGTTTTTGCACCACATGGACATGGTAAAATTATGATGGATTATTTGACAATGGATACTTGACATACAACATTTATGTTGACAATTTTAAACATTAATGATTTAAATAAAAATTATTTTAACCTTTTTCTGATGGCAAGAAATATTTGATCATTTAGCTGATGCTTAAATCCATTTAAATTTAACAGCCAGATGTTTCAAACAAGCTATTAAAGAACTAGACTCCAAATTATTTTTACATCCAGAAAAATCACTTTTCCACTTGCAAATAAAAACAAACCTAACTAAAGGGATTAATCCATGCATGATAAGTTGGGTGAATTTTTATTGCAAGTTGAAAAGTATTTTTTATGTTCAAAACAATTTCCAGCTTAAATAATATTGTTTTAACAAATATTAAAATAAACAATGAAGGGTTTTGGCCATCAAAAACACACTGTCACAGAGTCAACTAAGGTAACAAATAGTTTCTTTTTATTGTAAATTCATTGGAAATGAAAAAAAAAATCTTGGCACTTTATTTTGCATGATACATGGGTTATTCATATGACACTAAGGGCTGTTCCATAATTTAATGTGGGGGGGGGGGGGTCGGGAGGAACTTCTATTACATATATGGTGGGTGGTGGGTGTTTGAGAAAGATTTTGGTTAGATACAATGATAAAAATTAATTATTATAAGATGGGTGGTTGGTTATAGAAAAAAGTGCCCCCCTTCCCCCCCCCACATTTAATTCTGGAACAGCCCTAAACAATTTTTCATAATATTTAACTTAAGGTTCATCACAATTGATAGTGAATATAAAGCTTTTTGTTTAGATAAAATAGTAAATTTATCTACTCTATTGACTATTTATTGGCATTTATTTTCTCCAAAATTACATTTTTTCCTAAAGAAATGTTAAAAGAAGTGAAAATTTTAAGAAAAACTAGGAACATGCTGTTTTTGGATATATCACAATACATAAAAGTAGAATGAATATTGTTTTCATATCATCTGCAGAATATTTTGCCATTTGTTTAATTCCGATATGTTTTAAGACTAACATTTATAAACAAAGTTAAGAAACTACTAAAATAAGTTTTAAATATAAAATAAATATCAAGTTAATTCAAAGAAAGTAACAAAACAAACCATTTTCACATATCTAATGATTATTCAAAAATAACTAAATAGACTAAATAAATAAAATAAAAGGAAACAAGCCGTCATGATACAAATCTTAAAGGAATTTTTCAAAATATAAAAAATTCAAGAGGTTTACAAAAAATTCTAAATATCAAAATGTATTGAAAACCTTAACGATATGAATATGAGATGGCATTAATATCTATTGCTGGACTATTTGAGCTACATCTTTGTTAACATGTACATGTATTTATATACAGTAATGCTTAAATAAATGTATAGATCGCTATAATGAAAGGTCCAATCACCAGCTGGCATTTAATCTTTTGGCTACTGTTGCTAAGAAATCTATGTGGCTAGCGTAGAGCTTTATAGAGCGGTTACAATCCATCCACTGGACCGCCATTGCATCATCACCTAAAATAGAACAGCAGATAATAAATAAAAGTTAAGCTTTATAGCACAATTACAGCCAATCCAGTGGACTGCTATTGTATATAGGGGCGTATCCAGAGGTCCTTGAAAGCGGGGTGTAATTGCTAAAAATGTCAGATATTGATGAAAATTTAGAGTACCTTGGTCAATTTTATACAGAAAACATTAAAATTTCTCAATTAAAGGGGGTCCTACACCCCCTCTGCCCCATTCTGAATCCCCCACTGGTATAATCCTGTATACATTAAACAACAGATACATATCAATTAAGCACTGAATGTTTGTACTTTGAAGTTTATTGGTGTGTAAAAATGATGACGGCTGCACATTTTAGCTGAATCCCCTATAACCTGACGGCAGCACATTTTAGCTGAATCGCCTATAACCTTTCATGTTAAAAATGTGACTGGTCAACCTTACTACATGCCATTGAAACATTAAAATACAAACATTCAATCTTATATTAACATCTCGAATGATTTTTATATGTATTGTTTTGTTATATGGTGTGTGTTTGTGTATTTTTTTATTTGTGCATTAATATTATTTATGAAAATTCAAGTTGGGAGAATTTGTAAAAATCAACAATGACAAAGCAAAAGGTAATTCACATTGATTAGTATTTAAGTAGTCTGCTATTTCTAAGGCCATGACCCGTTTACAACAATGTGACACAAATGACATTTCATTGAGTTATGAAAGATGTCAATTAAACAATAGAATTTCCACATCATAATTATATGTATATGCAGGCCACAGTAAATGTAATTATATGAAAGTAAAGAACATGAATACAAAGTGGAGCCAGGATACCAAATATGAATGACAGCTATTAAGCAGCTTTATGTTTGATGATACTAGTATGTTAAAACAACAATAGTTTAATAGTTCACCAGTATGCTAGAAAATTTGTTTAAACAATATAAAACACCACATCAATCTTATTCTTTTGCTTTTTCACTTATTGACAGCATGTTCTATCATGTCTATAGAGATGTCTTTTTGTCATACTCTTTTTAATGCTTGATACATTAACTTTTACCAATGGGTTTAATAAGAGTAGACTCAAATGAAAGTAGTATAAATGCCACACACGCACACTGCAAAATGGAGAGGGATTCAAATCAGTCTTGAGTTTGATCCAATTTCAGGATCAATTAAACAAACACAAGAAATATTGAAAATAAATAAATCTGAATTCTGCAATCCAATAACCTACCTGCATGTAGATTAAATTTTCCTACTTTTGTGCCGTCATCGTCATGGAAACTATAAGCTTCTGTCTCCATCCATGCATTGTCTGTGTTTCTAGGATCATCTACATAGCCTTTGTAGATCTAAGGGGAAAAAATGCAAAAAATTCCATCAAAGAACTAAAAACTTTTTTCCCAAAGAAGAATATTGACAAATTCAGGAAGAAACCTGTCTTCAGAGATGCATGTACAAAATGTAGTTTTTTTCCACTACTAGAAGGGCTTGTTTAAGAGGAGATTACAATATTCCATATCCCAATAAAATTTTCATCAAATATCTCTTTTCTGATACAAGTGTTATTCCAATATATTCCATACCCCAGCGATTAATAAAATGGATTTATATATCCCAGTAAGTTTTGCTTCAAATATCCTTTATTCCATGAATAAAAGACATGTATGTAAATATAATAGCATCATTTTGATATACCCTCTATTGCCCACTGATGATACCCTCATTAATACAATTATTCCTGATGTTTTCTTTGCCACACAGGAATAAGATGACATAGGAACATAAAATTGTTATGTATATGGTACTATAGGATAGAGCACTACAAAAAATATTAGGTGTCTGCATCATATTTTTGCTGAGAAAACGATCAATGAAAATTTTTGTTAGGGATATGACCAATGAACAAACTCACAGATGAAAATCATTAAGTCTCCAAACTTTGTTTGGGAGACTTATTGGAAGAAGTGACAAGGCTGAAAAAGTATGCCCCTCAACTTAAATTTTTCATGAGTTAAAATTTTAGAACATATCAAGTAAACCTTACGCATGTGAGATATTTTGAGTTTTTCTGATTGTTTACATCACACTAAAACTATATAATAATTCACATTCAGGATACTTTCTATGAAAATCATTCAACATGTATGTCAAAAAATAGATATGATTTTAGTATTGAATCTTGTATATAATGTTTTAATCTTAATTGGGCCAATTATCACATTGAAGGCTGCTGGCTGTTTTATTTCGATATTTTAAAATTGCTGCTTGTTTATGTAGGTACAATTTTTCCAAATCTCATCATCCTCTATACATGAACAACCTCTATTCCTTGTACAAAGAATTCTCTGATTGATTCTATGGCTTTCTTTCGCTCTTCTTCAGAAATCTCTTTCGTGCTGAGAGCTTCCTCTCCAAACTCTCGTAGGAGGGTTTCAACTCCCTGCTCACCTGGATCAACTTTACCCTAAAGAAAAAGAAACACAAACCTCAATTCCAGATTTGAAGAAATCTTCAACCATTTGGTGCATTTCTTGTTTTTGGTCTTCAGACATTTCTAAGGAGTTTAGCGCTTCTTCGCCAAATTCCTTTTTAATTGTAGCACTAACATTATCTCCTGGGTCAACCATACCCTATTAATAGACAAAATATTCACAATGTATGAACTGTTTTTCTTGTGTCAATGCCAAAAAAAATGGGTATAATATTGATATGGAATAACAAATTGTCAAACATAATAAGCATAACAAATTTATTTTACCATGAATGTTGTGACCTCTTGTACCCTTGAAATAGTAATGATTTTATCCATCTAAGATCAAACAGATAATTGAAGTCCTTAAAACTTTTAAATAGATTCTACCAGTCTAAATGAAATTATTGTGCTTCTGCTGTATTTCGTCTATTTCAAGGGTTGGTGCAGAATTAAGTTAGAGCTGTTTAGTTACTTTGAAATCTGATCCAATTGCAACATGTCAATTAAGTTACTTTTTTTTTCTTTTAAACACATGTATAAATGCCTACAAGTAGATTCCTTCCATCAGTGTGTATAAGCACAATAAAATAAATGCATGAGTCGGCATTTAAAGAGTTAATTCAACATATCACATGAACAGAGGGCTGAGAAAAGCTGCTCACCATTTGACAGACATATAAATAGTGTGGATGGTTGTCACGCTATACTTGTAAGACCAGGTATTAAGTATGGCTATCATTTTACCACTCTGCTACTTCAAAATTAGCTTTATTTGCCACCTTAACACCACATTGTTAAACCTCCAATAATAATGAAACCATTGTGTTACTCTTACCCCTGGGATGGCCCATTCCTGATTGTCACGTCTTTGTACAGATACAAATTGCATTATGGGTTTTCCATTCTCGTCTTTAACTACCTCTCTTTTATCATTTCTTTTCCACCTGAAATCAATTATAACATTTTTTATGTTTTTTATTGCTCTTCCGGAGCACTTGAGTTCACTTTAGTTTCGACTTGAGTTCGCATTGTTGATTGATATTCAGGTATTTTTGTATTTCCATGTTTTACATATTGTCTGTTTTTGTCCAGTTCTTGTTGGTGTTTACTGGATTTGTCTCTGCCCTTTCGGACTTTCAACATTCGGATGCCCCATTGCTACCTCTGCTTCTTTACTGAGCTACATTCAAAAGAAATCAAAATCAGACAAGAAATAAAAGATGCATTTATATCCCTTTTGAGAATTTTTTAAAAAATACTGTGGATTCATTTATTTTCGTGGGTATCAATTTTTGTGGTTTACCCAAAATAGACATTTCGTTGAATTCTTAATTTCGTGGTTTGTTCATGTTGCTTATAGGAATCAATGTAAAATAACAATTCATTAAATTCTTAATTTCTGTTACTGTTACCCACAATAACCACGAAAATTCGTACCCCACGAATAATAATGAAACCATAGTATATCAAATAACCAATCATGTCTATAGAAATAGGACTCTATCAAAAATAGAATTACTCAAAGTCCAGATTGTTTTTTTGGAGTTAATTAGAAAAGAAGCAGGTATTCCAATTCTGTGTTGTTTGATCTATATGTATTTATCATGTTTATGTTCATGATTACACTGATAACTGAAGTTCTTTCTCATGTTTATTTTAACTAATGTTACAACTTTATTTGATTGGTTAATTTGACTCCAATCTATCACCAGAGGGAGCGTCTATCAACACTAACCTCTATACTATTGCGCTAAGGATGATGGGAAATATTTTAATGATATTCAATCACCAAATTCGGGGATATTACCCACAATCCTTAGTGCGATAGCATAGAGGTCAGTGTTGATAGACGCTCCCTCTGGTGATAAATTGAATTTGACTCACTTTTCTTCAGGTGTTTTAAATTTACTTTTAAATCAGAATTTTTTCATGTTTTACAATTTGTTTTAGTCACAATGAGGGTTGAAACAATGCAGACAGGACAAGAATCAGATCTTAATAAATCAATCAATCAATTGTAGATCTGAATTTAAATCAGTCTGGCAGTATAATGTATGACCTTGTTACAACTGGATCAGCAGCGTGATTAGGTCCCCATCGCCCTAGACAACCTCTGTGTGCTAGGCCTGTCCTGCCCTTTGGATTTCTAAAAATAGAAACATGAAATTTCTGAAAGATATAAATATCAACATTGTAAATTTATTGATACTTGTTATGCTTAGCCTAGCAGATAAGAATTACTAGACATGCTAAAATGGCAGTCTTTCAACAGAAGACTTATGTCACCTGTGTCTTACAATATTTGGTAAACAGGAAGTGATGAGCTTCAGACATAAAATCACTTCAAATCATATAGTCCTATAGGAGGAAAATATTACTCTATTTTATTCACAAGGTTAGGCGGACCTTAAATTTCTCAGTGTTTTAGGTAGGATTTAAACAAACAGTCCCGAAATAATTGACCCGTGACCAACCCGGTCAATAAAACAGAGTTATACATACAAAATAATATGATAATAGGTGCAACCTAAAATGGGACGCAGCTTTAGAAAATAGTTGTCAAAAATGTCACTGATCAATAACTAATAATTACAAATATCGAATTATTTGTGCAAATTACAAATATTTGTAACATTCTAAATTAGTAGGATGACCTTGACGGGACGAAATAACCTTCTTTTAGTGTTACGTTTTCAATGACGTCATTTCCCGGTCAGAGTATTTCGCGCTCCAGCAGAAGTAAACAAAGCAACCTTTTTTCTGCCAGGTTTTGGGTGATTTTCTGTAGACCAATATATCTTTTTAGAAGTATTGGGTGGAGAAAATTGGTATAAAAACCTGGCAGAAAATGACGACTTGTTTCAATCAGGATTTGGGAAAAATACAATGGAACATGCATATGCACAGGATCGATTAAAAATCTCCATGATCAGCTAAGCCTAAGGTAAGACCATCTTTTTTTCTATTCAGTGTTGTAAAGCTTTATCTTTTATTGTTATAAATACACCCGCTTAAACATCGCCATAAATTGGTTGAATTATTAGTAAACAATCACTAATCACGATTGTCCCTAACGCACCTGTTTACAATGACCATTCTCGTGAGAACTTGGCGTGATCATTTCATCTCTTTGACAACGAGAGTTGCCTTAAAAAATATATTTAGAGAGTTTAGTTTTGACTTTCCATCCGTATTCTCCTGTATATTTTAAAAAGAAATTTAACTGTGGTTATTAGATCTGTAAGTTTAAAAATTTATTTAAAGAAAAGCATCGAATTTCTGGCCCCATAGAAATTCGTGCCTAGTGCGCTTGCGCTCACTCGGCACATCCAGTTTGGGAGAAAAACCAAACCATTAACTAACTTTCTACATATGTGGGACTGCGTCCCATATCAAAAGGCTGTGACATTTAGTTGCCATGAATTTGAAACTGCTACAAAATTTTTTGTGACGCCACAGGGCATTCATAGTTTCAAAAAGTTTCCTACATGAGATATATCATGTTTATGTACTACAACACTTTGCAGGTGACATAAAAATGGTATTGCCATTTTAAAAATCTAGGTGTTCCATGTTGGCCTGCTTCTGAATTAAAGATTATTCTTATTTGTAATTTTTTAAAGAAAATTCACATTTAGCACTATTTTCCAGTATTCTTATCTAATGATTTATATCAACTTACAATGGAAGTCCATTGACTACTTTATATGTGCCTTCATAACTAATTCTACTAATATTTCCATCAATTTCATTCCATTTAGTAATCTCTCCTTTCCCTGAGCTGAAATGAATTCACAGTTGAATAATTAGTTTTTCATATAATAATGTAATAGTTATTTTCACTATGTAATGTACTAATTTTGTTATATATTGAGTATATTCAGGTTGATGGTCAAGGAAAATCTGCTAAAATAGTTCATAAGAAAATGCAATTATCATATATAAATCAAAATATGACTATTAAAAGTAACAAATACACATAAAACAAGCCAAATATGTCTGCAGACATTTAATTTCACAATTTTTAAATTTTGTATATACAAATGATGAGGGCTATTCCAGAAAAAAAACCTCCTGGGGGCAGACATGGCAGAACGCCCATCAAAATTAGGGTTACCACCAATACATTTAATTTTATGTATTGCAATGCATTGTAATTAGAATTTTTGTATCTTACCCCCATCAACAGAATTTTAATTCAAGTGTGTTCTGCCCCCAGGATATATTTTTTTCTGGAATAACCCTGAGACTTTCAAAGTAATTTGATTGCATTGGAAAGGAACAAATATCTTTACACAAGACTTTATAATGGAAAATAATATTTTTCTGTTTGGTTAAGCTTGCATGTGTAAGAGCTTCGAAGACATTGTTTTATATTTTTTTAATGAACAAACAACATCTGTTATTTTGGTGGGAAATTTAAATTCTTACATTATTGTGAATTTTGCTAACCATCATGTACATGTAAATGCACAAAATATTCATGTATATGTATGTTGTTTTATTGTTGAAACAAGTTAGCTTGGTTCTATGGGCAATAGGCTAATGGTCTAACAAGGTAAACAGTGGACCTCCAGTCACATTGAAAGCTGTTGACCTTTTTCCATTACAGATTTTTCAAGATTATGTCACATACATTTTTTTCTTTATGAAATATGGATCTATTTAACAGTCTGTACCTTATATCTGGGTCTGCGTAATATGGTCCACTTAGAACACCTGGCGTAGTAAAGGTAGGGGGTTGATACTCAGGGAAGTCGACATCCCATGGGACCTTATCGTCTGGTACAGGGAATCGTTTAACGTTGGGAGGTCTAGGATATACTTCACATCTAGCTTTCTGGTGGAGACCACCAGGCTTCATTTTACTGGGTTTTGCCTGACCAATCTTGGAGACTATCTGTTTGGCACCTCTAGTTAAAACTCCTGTCATAAAATGTCAGTCCTGAAAATAAAAGTTTGGTAACCAGTTACTAGTGTTCTGTTTGTTTAATTTTTTTCTTATATAATCATAATTTACATGGTCTGTATCATGATCATGTACATGATAATGCAAAGGATGCATATGATATTATTTGTGCAAGTCTCCAGTAAAAACAACTTGGTAAACTGGCAATTACATACATGGTGCCTTAGCCTAAAATCTGTAACCATAACAAGTTGGTTGAAAGTTTCACAGGTTCCATACGACTGTAGAAAAAACAATATTACTACTTGTAATATCTGACATAAACTTTTTAAACGTGATATCAAATGTTTTATCACTCCAAATATGATATATTACAAGTGTTTACGCATTACCACAATTACCAACATTTCTTCTAACATTATAAATGGTTGAAACTTCAAATATAAATTTGCTAGGAGCCGTTTCAGAGGGGGTGTGCTAAAAATATGGGAACACAGGGAGACAGCTACAAGAACTTCGACCCAAAGAACATGTACATGTAGCAGTGTTTTAGGATTCCTATTACCTGTTACCTGGAGTAAGTGACATTTGACCCGGAGTAAGTGGACTTTGACAGTTTATTGCATTGATTTCTTTTGTGCCAGGGTAAGTGATTTTTTTTTGCAATTCTATACTGTACATCTAGGGGGGGGGGGGTAGGACCTTTTTCGGGACACCGGGATTGGCCATATTTAAGCTCGGGATTCCGGGATTTGGACAATTTAAGTTCGGGATTCCGGGATAAAATTATATCAACTCTACCGGGCTTCGGGATTTTCTCATTTTTAAGTCGGGATGACGGGATTTTGTAAAAATTAGTTCGGGATTCCGGGATCAGACCCCCTCCTACCCCCCCTCATCTAGGTAAGTGAGATTTTTTAAAAAATACTAGAACAAAGAGTCATGTGAGTAGGACAGCCCTCACTGCTGGACTTCCCAATCTATCACACTGGACCAATTCTAATGGAATTGCGTACCGGCTATAGCCGCCTAAACAAATATAGGCATCAAACAGGAACCCCACCATGTATTTTAATAATTTTTTTACTACGGTAGCGGCAAATCTGGTAGCAAAGCTTCCTGATGCCTCTAGATTGTATGATTACAGTGCCAAACTTTTTTAAAGATTTTTATAACATTGTTTATTCTAATAGTTTAGCTTTTGAACTTAAAACTGTAGATGAAGATTATGTATTTAAGCAATTACAACAGCTAAATCCTAATAAAAGTACAGGATTAGTTGGTATACCTTCAAGATTTTTAAATGATGGATCAGCTATTCTATCAAAACCTATCACTTATATTAAAAATTGGTTTATTTGTCAGCTGCAAATGATTTTTATCCTATATGTTAAATAATTTCAGAAGAATCATTGATAAAAATGCCGTTCCCTTTGTCCCATGTTGAATGATGACGTTTTTCCTCCCCGTGACCCCTGATGACATCGTCTAAATGACGAGTCAAATCCGGAATGGATATATTGTGCAACCCTAATATATCAGGACATTCTAACACTAATGGGGGAATACATTGATAACACGAGACGATTTGATACGCCTCGTCACCCACTAACCTGATCATGAGCCTGCGCACAATAATAATACAAGTTTTAAAGAAATTAATACTGAAAGAATCCCTACGAGGAAGACACTGTTGTATACAGTGAACAGTAGTGTCAGTAAATACGGCAGGATCAGGACCATGGTAGAACTAAACGCCTCAAGTTCAGAGCTTCATTAAGTTTTAAGAGTACAGATTTAAAATACAATCTTTAAAGCCCAAAATATGTCTAACATACGAAAAAAAAGAAAAACATTTTATGATTTAGTGCATTTTTATACGATTTTTTTTTTACATGGACATCCAAGCACCTGCCTCTACCTTCAAAGGTCAAAAATATAAATGGCTCGACCTAAAACATTCAATAAGTCATCTCTATTTCATTAATCACACGAAGAGTCTTACCAAAATTGAGAAGACGGGTAGAAACAGAAATAACAAGCCCGGTGAACAAGGTAAACAATTTGTCATTCGACGCAGGTAAACTTCCGGTAAGGTAGATAATTCAGATCAATTATCAAGAGGTCCACTTGGTTCGTTTATAATCTGCTAAAAAAATCACAGGCGTTTGGGTCCAGGATATTCTTTTTTATTACGCTCCCGAAGGGAGCGATAATGGTAGAAATGTCAATATTCTAGTTGTACTATGGGCTCAATTTTCCTTCAACGTCCGGTAAACCACGCGCGGTTTCCCGAACTTTCTGCGTCTTTTTAACGCTTTTTTATTTGAAAATTCCTGACGTCATTAAGCGCACACAGGACCCACAAGAAAAGCTACTTTGTTTTTATTTTCGAATAAGAATTTGTTTAAATAAACATTTGAAAACTTATTTTAGCTTGTAAAATGTTTAAGGATACGTTCAAACTTCGGGAGCGTCACAGGTATAACCTGCATCATATTATAAACCACAAGGAATTAGATAGATCTATCTAATTCTTTGTAAATAAAGTGTATATAAAAATTTTCATTTCGTCCACTAGTATAATCTTGCCTCATTTTGTCTGAACTTGGGCGTTTTCCATTACATTTTGATATAATCAAATCAATGATTAAGTCATGTAAGTACTGGAACCGTTTGGAAAATTTCCTATTTTGAAAGATACTTTTTTTGGAATCACAAGCTCTACATGAATCTAAGTTCAGTCATGGTATGGGTCCATTTCTTTTTTATTAAAACACATTTCTGAAATCAAGGAACTGAACAAGCCGTGTATCCACATAAATTCAAAAATTCTTTGAAAAGTTTGATGCATCAGTATTATACCAAAATATGGATGCAACAGATGAAAGAAAGTACTGATGACAAACTAATTAGTTATACCACTTTAAGTGCAATTTTGGACTTGAGCCTTATATAAGTATAATCAAATCCTATGAGCAAAGGAAAAAACTTCACCATCCTGAGAATATCGGCGCATAAACATAATAAGAATTGAACAGGGTCGATATGATGGTACTCCACGATCAAGAAGAACATGCTTCAGGTGCAGCTCGGGCGAGGTGGATGATGAAAAAAACTGTTTTCATGCAAATCACGCAAATCACTAGATAATGCAAGAAATAGAATTTTGACTGCAGTCCTTTCCATTTGTCCTAATTTTAATCAATTACATCTCAATGAAAAAATAATTCTGAGGATGTCACTGAATGTTGGACCAATTGAACTTGACGCTGGTCCAATATATTAGCTCATATATGTGAACTTATTAAGGAAAGTGAGATAAAGTTTTCATACATTAGTCAGTAATGAGAGACATGTCCTTAATTTTTGACAGAAAGGTACTCCATCCTTTTTCTTTCTACACAATTATTGTATTATAGTGATATAGCAACGTCAGGTGGACCTGTGGTTGTATTACTCTAACAACTAGTTCATCCACATTGGGCACAAGGATGGCTCACCTGGATTTGTAGCCACATAATACTGTAACGTGCCGGGGGATGGGGCTGGTAGCGTTGAGTTTTAACACTCAATATAGCGTCTCTAATACTTCGGGAACACCTTTGACTAAGTTTGACAGCTTATTCTGATGAGTCTTGTTTGTTTATGTATGGGGAATGGGGGAGGACAGTAAGGGCTTCGGGTTGACCTTTAATAAACTCTAGGGGTAATAAAGACAAACAACTATATCAAATTAGACTTAGACTATTTATAGATTTCTTTTCAACTTCTCATACAATCATAAAAACAAATAACAAGTTTGAATAAATATTCTTTGTTACAATAAATATCTAATAACTTCAACAAGACAAATTACTTGAATAACAACAGCAGGAATACTTAGAAAAATAACTGGTAATACACAGCGAAAAGTCCGCAAAGCGAAAATGAAAATGCCGGATACTTCTCAGCTACCCGCGGTCGTCGCAAAAAGGGGGAGGGGCACCTGTCAGCTTTCAAAGGAACTATACTGGAAGGGGACAAAATCTATAACGTACAAATAATCAACTGACTACAACTTAACTTGAACACTAAAAGTCTAGCTACGTTTAACAGAAAAGAATACCCTTACAATTTAAATATATAACAGACAAAAAGAGAAAACACTAGCTTTACTTTAATTCTCAAGAACGACGTACTTTTCTAGGAACGAAAACAAGCATGAAATTTAATCTACTAAACAACTAGACGGAAATTGTAACCACAAGAGTGAAACCCCTTCTTTGAAAACCCTTTACTTTAAAATCTGATACTCGTATCGCTTTAGAAATCAACCCAAAAATCTAACCAAAAGATGAAATCGGCGCTAACCTTTCAATCAAAATAGTCTCCGACGGGAAGATAGGAAAACCTATAAACTGCTAACCCAGGAACAAGACTGGATACGAGTGGAGTTGTGATTCGTTTTTATTTCCAAATGACACAATTTCAGTGTGTCCGACACAAAATACGCAAAGTACCGTAAAAATGACGTCATTCGACACAATTTGCACCCTAACGGTACTACATCCGGGGATCTGACAGAGTGTAAATAAATAAACAAATATGGCGGCGCCCTTACTTATAAAAGTAAAGGGGTGGAATTATTATAAAAATAAACGATGTTATTCATTTTATGAAATCCGGCGAAAGCAAGGTAACTGAGAATCACGTTAAGCATTTACATAGCGAGTTACAAGTTAAAAATTCAACACACTGATTGATATAGAAGGGGGGTGGTCTCAATGGCATTCTATAAAAATACAACAAAATGTACAACTTCAAAACTACGTTACAATATGAATTAAGAATAAAAAAAAAACTATTTTGAATTCTCACTTTGCCACAATACATATTTTCTAGGCAAAGACCGGGGAGTGCCATAAAGCACCATCCTTGGTACCCAGAGGTTTTGAAATATGTTTTGGTTTTGCTGGACCTGAAGCTGTAAATCAATTTTTGCCTATTGATCAAAGTGTAATTTGTAAGATTTTTTGCTGGACCTCAGCAAATTCTGCTGGACAAATAGGCAGGTCCGCCACATTTCAAAATGTCTGGGTACCTTCTGCTGACAGATTACATAATCAATATCTAGTCTGTCTGCTTTTGGTACAAGGATGGCATTAACCGTGTCTTGCAGCCTATTCCACAATGGAACAATTCAACAAAAGTACCACTAGTACCGATTATCATAAAGTGACAAACCATTTATGAAAAGACAGACTCTTCTCGTCCTGACTGTACCTGGGTCTTTATATTAACACATTAACTATCATCTTATTATATACACATTTTACATGCACTTTAATATGCCCCCCCCCCATTTGTGGGCCCATTCTTATGGATAATAAAATCTTCTTCTTCTTCTATAGACGAACTGAAAATTTTTATATACACGTTATTTATAATAAAAAAGAAAATCATGGACCCAACCACCCGCAATGGTCAATACATGTTTTATCAGCTCAAAAAAAAACCCCGACAATATATGGAAATCAACATCTCGGGTGCTCCAAAAAGTAAGCCCCGGAATAAGCGGTTCCTGCCTGCTATAGCACACCCGTCGTGTTGCTAATTTCCAATTCAGTGTGTCAAATCCGGTAAAGGAAGACAAAACAAATTTCTACGACAAACCAACATCTGCACTCATTTGAGAGATAGAAATTCCATATTCGTCTACGAGTGCACAGTGTCTATCGTAAAATATCTTGAGTGAAGACAGCAACCATGGAACAACATAACCCTGTGTCAGCAACTTCTGTATTAAACGTGACGCTTTGCCAAGGTAATCGATGTAATTCCCGCAAGCTCTGGAGTAACGAATCTACTGTGAAGCGAAGACTCCAAAAGCAGGAGCAGACGGAATGTTGCTAGAAAAAAGGGAAAGTTGACGATTAGAAAGTTGAAGTTTGTTGAAAGTCTTCCTTTAGAGTCAATTTTGAGATGTAGATCTAAATATGAAGCAGACTTCCTAGAATCCGTTGGGTCCTTTATCTCAAGCTCATGGGGATATATGAGATGGAGAAATTCACCAAGAATTGTTTAGTGAAAGAACATCGTCAATATAAAGGAACGTGAGGTTGAAAGAGAGAGCTAGTCTACGACCTTTTTGCCGTCTAGAAGAGATTGTAAGAAGTCTGCACCACATGAATGTAGAAACATATCAGCAAGCAAAGGTGCAAAATTAGTGCCCATTGGAATCCTAATTGTTTGCTGAAAAACACGTCCATCAAACTAAACAAAAATGTTTGCGTTGTCGATAAGAAAATTGAGCATTTCGACTATTTGGTCTTCTGTATAATTTGTTCTTACTGTAATTGACTACCAAATATTTGTACCTGCGTTTTCCAGTCTTTTTCAATAAGCTGCGTTTATCAGCTGTGCCAATCGTGATTTGAGTTGTTCATGCGGAATAGAAGTGAAAAGAGTGGAGAAATCGAAAGTTTTGATGCTGTTGCAAGATGATACTGATTTGGAGCTAAGAATCTCCAACAGTTCTTCAGGACTCACATTAGATCGACATCATTTTTAGAATAACAACAAATCATTTGACATAAATTTCACGTGAAATTTTTACATCACTTTCACGTGAATCAGATTTATTTGAAATTCACATGAGATTTACATGAATTTCACGTGAAGCTCTATATTCACATGAAATTGACGTGTCTGAGCAAAATTTACCTGTGTATAGAGAACTCTCTGAAACCAATGAAAGGATTGCTTTTAAACATGATTTGTAGGATGTCCTCAACCAAATGTGGGAAATTTGTGCATGCCGATCCGCGACCGACCAACATGGCCGCCGTTACTAAAATAGAACAGGTGGGTCATACCATAGTTTTATCTAAAAAGAGGTTGGGAAAATTTGAAAAAAAAATCGGAGGAACCTTTCTACTTCAGCATCATAAACTCTACAAAACTAAACATTGAGTAAAAAGTGTGGGGCGATTCCTTTTAAGACTTACATTTTCTTCCTCTGAATCGTCAAAATTGACAATATTTTCAGGTTTTTTTCTATAAACTTTATCCTAAAAGAAATGTAGGTCCTAGATGAAAAAGTTAGCAAGCTTATTAAGATCTACAATAAAATTTAAGAGTTATCACACTTTTACTTTATTATATCGGACGAAGTCCGACTAAGTGTAGAATATAGGTCACATGACAAGTGTATTAATGCTGCAAACCGGATGTAGCATTTTGTAAATCAATCCCATAATTCCCCGAAGGCCAGCTTTAGCTGTGTTTTCGCATAAGAAACTTAAAAGAAATTATGTTTTGGCGAAGCCAAAATATAATTTCTAACTAAACCAATTAAATTTTCAAACGATTTTTTTTCAAGTTTTTGTGCGAAATTGAAACTTTATTCGAAACGTTGGTCAGTGACCTACAAAAAACACCATAACAACGGATTCCAATATGGCGACTTGTTTACATGACGACAGACTAAAACATTACTAAATGACGTCAACTATAACAACATGACACCAAGTCAACGTAATCAATATGGGAATGTTTACATACGAACGATAGGCCTAATGCACCATGATCATAGATAAGCCTTGAACTGATTTAGCTAATCTCAGCCTATGACAAAACAAAATTAAGAATGGAAAGAAAGGGTCCTACCTCAGATGCTGAGATGTATCCTTGGAAGTTTTCAAACCTGCGTGATATCCTCACATGTCAAACCTTCATGCCGTTATTTTCCGCCAGGTTTCTAAATCGATCTTCTGATGTCAATACGACCGAGATGATTAAATACTGACACCGAAAATCTCCAAAACCTGGCTGAATGAATGTTGACATTTTGTTTGTTGTCTACTGAAGCGCGAAATTCTCTGACAGGGAAATGACGTCATGAAGAAGTTAATTCGTCCCCGCTTAGTGTTGTCCACAAATATTTGGATGGTATTTGCAATTTCAAGTGATCCAATGTATATTTTAACAAAATTGCAAATGTAATGATTGTCCGGGGTGATTAAAATCTAAGACTAAAATAAAAGAAGGGGCTTTTAATCATTGACATATAATTATTCAAATATTTATTTTTATTATTTTTGACTTCGTCCGATTTTAGGCTAAAGCCTACGCCATATTACTTTCAATTTTACCGCTTTTAAAGTTCTTTTTACTTCGTGTACTACTCAATCTTAAGAGTTTTTATTATCATATTTTATCTCTTTTATGGCACAGCTAGACCAAGGTACATGATAACTCAATTGCACACTAGATAGGAAGCTGTAGAGATCATGTGAGCGATAGCAGGATATGGTTCTAGAATTTATAGAAACTCTCATATTTTGTTTGGTTCAGACCAATACGGTGGGTCCATTCTTTCAACGCGACATTATTTGGGGCTCCCGCAGGGTACCCCCATCAGGTCGCAAGGTCGCTTTTAAAAGGGGCCTGAGGTCGCAAGGTCGCTTTTAAAAGGCATATTTTGGCGGAGGTCGCAGGTCGTTTTTTGGCATAGGTCGATTTTATGAAGTGTAGGTCGGAAGTCGCCCTTTAAAAGCCCTCAGGTCGCAGGTCGTTTTTAACCCTGCGGGAGCCACTTATTTCCTTAATTTCTTCTAATGTAGGTGTTTTGGTTCTGACATAAAGTGTTCTGCCAAATATCATATTCGGCCAAAATTATTTTATGACTCTTCCTAAACATTGTTGCTGTTAAATATCAACTCAAGCGTAGATTTTAGTGTATTTTCAAGATATACAAGAAATATATGATAACGCATTGCTTTTGAAAATCTTGAGTTTTGAGCCGTTTGCAGGCTCTATTTTCTTGTTATTTTGAAATAGAAGTTGGATCTAGTTTCATTGTTAATTCTCATCATATGTTTGTTTGACTTTGATACGGTGTAGCCAAATCTGTTTTTCCGTTTCTTTTAGAGTGTGGATTTTTTGGTTATCTATCAGGCACTGAGAAAAAAAAACCGAACAATATCACCAGCAAATACAATGTCTCTGGGGTCCAGTACTGGCTTATTGTTGTTTTATTGTTCTATGCTCTTCAAACTTTACTATTCATATTAATGCAGTGTTTGGCATTTTCAATATTTTTGGTAGAAAGCATCTGATGTGTCTTTGATAGACGAAACGCGAATCGGGCATTTATTGTTCGAATATCTGTCCTTGTGAGACTAACTGGGTCACTACAAGAAGCCCTTCTTAACCATGCTCGATTGTTTTATCGTGCTAAGGACATTGTGAATAACAGAGGCAGGATTTCTCCTTTCCAACTACTACAGTCGGATATGTAACCTCTCTTTAGAAATGAGTTTTGATGGAGAAGGCAAAAAAAAATTAATCTGAAGAATGAGTTCTGCTGTATAAAATAATGCTACTAAAGATATTTTTTTGCATGTATTCTCAAAATGTGGGAAGGACCATATAAATCTGACCAAAATATCTATTTTTAACTCATTTCTATATATTTTTTCTTGTAAAAAACGCAAGCTTTCAAGTTAAATGGTCGGTCCCTTTATAAAAAAAAAAAACTCAGAAGAAGCACTGCATGATTTGATGACAGGGCCAATCACAAAGTTACCAAAGAGAGGTTACCTATCCGACTGTAGTAGTTGGAAAGGAGAAATCCTGCCTCTGTTATTCACAACGTCCTTAGCACGATAAAACAATCGAGCATGGTTAAGAAGGGCTTCTTGTAGTGACCCAGTTAGTCTCACAAGGACAGATATGCGGTAGGATGTTACATTCACAAACGGATAACTCATCTTAAATTCTAGAAGTGATTGTTCGAAATCTGCAACTTATAGATAAAGAAATAATTCAGCAAGCAAAGGTACACAGTTAGTACTCTTTGGAATCCCAATTGTTTACTGAAAAGCACGTTCACCAAACTGCACAAATATATATTCAAAAGTCTTTGTATAATAAAATACCAGATTTTTGTACATACGTTTTCAATTCTTTATGCCGTCGACAGTATCGAAGTCAACAGAACTGAAAGTGATCCAGTGGTACATTTAGTTATTAGTGAAGCGCTGTTTTATGGATTTTTAAGAAATTTATAAATCCAATACAGGGATAGAATGTAATCATTTTACGCACCAACAGAAAGGCCAAAGGAGGAAATGACCGAATAATGATTTCCATCTTGGACAGCGGTGTTGCTGAGTATGTGATGCTCTTGCCGGTACAAACATCCCCAATTTCATCTGTATATACAGATTTAAAGTACGTTTTGCATGTTTATTAAAAGGTCGTAAATTGCGATACATCACAAAATATGAAAAAAAATTACGACACCTAAGAAGGTGTTGTGAGACGATCGAAATGAGTAATGACAATCATAAGTATGATTTTAATATTTGACGGCTGATATAAAATTAAAATTACTGCTTTTAAAGTATATGAATATATACACCTGCAAATGTGAGATGAAAATACGTGTTTGTCAAAATAAATGTCATGGGAAGAGATTTGAATTATGTGAACGGTTAAATAAAAAGGCCATTACTTTTAAACTCTAGTAGTATTGTGGTTTTTCTGAAATGCCGCTTATATAAAAAGCGGACAAAATATAAATTCTTGATTCTTTGTGTGTAGTGATTCTGCTTTTCTGGTGGGTGAATGACAACATAACTATTTTTCATATTTAATATTTATTTATAATAAATTAAAATTATTTTCTTTACATCTCATACATGTCATAATTGGTTTAAAAATAGGTCATCTATTTGGCTGAATCATTTATGCAATTTATGTTATCTTTGATCACTTAAAATCAAAATACGATTACAGAATACTAAATACATCGAGTTAATAAAGGTTTCAGAAAAGTATTGAACGGACATAGAATAAAATTAAATGAGGCAAGAAAAGCAAATACATAAGTCCATAATGATAGTCAAATTTTATCATGATAATGATATTAAGGAACTACAGTGGGATGACACATGACAAACCCCTTTCAAAGATTAAAACGCCTTTTGACAAACCAACAATCGATTTGATACCAAGTCCTTTTTGGGTGTCAATTTCCAAGCAGATTTTCTAGAATCTTAATAATCCTAAATCCCAAGTTCCTGGAGATAATTGAGATACAGAAAGTCACTTAATTGAGGATTTTTCGGTAAAACATAAAGAAAATGATCAATAGGACAATGTAGGACTTAAGATATTAAGACATCGGAAGAGGGCAAGGGAGAAGTGAAAAGAAACTTTATAAGTTATAGATTGGCAATATAAAACTACAATTTATACGATTTAAGATTATATATAAAAGCTCTGCTGGATAGAATTTATAAATTAAAGTACTTTTGACACGTTTTTTCTCTCTGTTACTTCTATATTTGCACAATACGTTCAGGTTCGTAGCAATTATAAAAGTTTTATGATAATTTCTTCTTACTATTTAATATAAAAAATAACTATAAATCCTTTATATACTTCATCCGTGAACGATAATCGATCTATTAAAATCAATATGTTGCTCTTTTTATCTTCTGTAAAATTTTTAATGATGTTTAAATGAAAGTACATTATACGCCTACGTCAAGTAACTTTCAAGCACCGTTGCACCCGAAACAATTTGTAATGTGTATAAATTTCAAGTGATCTAAAAGTAGAAACAATGTTTAAAATATAGAACAAGAGTTAACACTAAAGTATGTCTCGCATGCTGGTACAATCGGAATACTTAGCTATTTAACTAATTATTCATTAATTTTCGACATTTTCCTGTGGACAAGCTAAAATGATTCTAGATATCATAGTCATTGAGAAACAGACTTAACATAAAAGACAGAATACAAAACAACATTAACTGTCATGTAGTGTAAAAATGAGGTCAAGATAAGATGACTCTGTGACAGACGCAAAAAACCCTAAATCAATTCATCAATATCCTGAATATAAGATGTCTAGCTATAATTATATTTTTGAAAAATTCATTTTCCACAAATTAATTAAAAGTCTTACAAACAGGGTTAACAGATCAAAAAGTTCACAAATTAACTGAAGCGTAAACATGGGGTCCAGGTCCCACGCCATGGTGACAGTTGCGTAGACCATAACCTCAACTGTCTGTTTACCAAATATCCGATGCCTAGCTATTATATTTTTTTAAGTAATTCATTTTCCCAATAAGTCTTACAAAGAAGTTTTCGGCCTGAAAAAAAAATCTAAGTTCACAGAGTCACTGGAGCATGGGGTCAGGGTCACACGACATGGTCACAATTGCCTAGACCATAACATACCAAATATCATATGCCTAGCTATAATACTTTTCAACTAATTCATTTTCCACAAAAGTCTTACACAAAGTTTACGCCGTCGCCGCCGCCCCGGAAAGTATTACATATGCCTCGTTTCCGGGACTTCATGTATTCGTCGCAGGCGAGACATAAATTAATTCTGTTACATCGATTGTTCTTGTCAATTATATGAGAAGAGTGTTAAGCGCTCTTTTCGACACGCATGGGCCATATAGGCGGTAAGGTTTTATTTTATGACAGAGGAAAGTGGAATGTACCCAGAGGAAACCAGGGACAATGGGCAGGTAACTGACAAACCCAATTACATTCAAGAAAAGACATTTTTGTAAACTACGGGCCAGGACTCGTTCCAACTACCTGAAATGGTAATTTACTAGTGATCAATGACATTTAAACCAGGGGCCAGGTTTTCGAAGATATCTTACGACTACGACGTATCGAAAAATGGTCTTACGGTACGTCGCAGTCTTAAATTGTGTTTTCGAAAGGATCGTAAATTGCGATGCATCGCAAAGTTTATCAAAATCTTACGACTCCTACAGAGGATACAAAAGATGTATCAATAAAAGGGGCATTTCAAAGTTAAAAGTCCAAGAGAGGGAATTCAAATGTTAAACCAGCAAACACAAAGAAAATAGCAACAACAAACATGTAACACATAACCCACAAACCACAACTAAAAGGAACAAAACTGACAATTCGAGCTCAAGTCGTAACGAGAATGAACTCATGTGCCCTCGGAAGAGTAAGCAGTAATCGGCTATTGCAATACACCCGTGACGCAAATTTTTATGATAAAAAGAAAAGATAACTTTTATACAAATATTTTTGTCATTTGACTTAAATACGCTTTTTGTCTTACCCTTAATTTAAAAAAAAAGTTTAAAATTAAAAGTTTTTTATCTGATTTTTTATAACCCTTAATGTAAAAATTAACCATTAAGCTAAATTCCTTAATGGTCCCGACCACGAAATTGGATCGATCATATAGTTTTACTTCGGTACGTAGGGTCGTAACTTGGAAACTACATGTAGATGATATTTTACCACCAGACGTATTTTGTGTAAGGCTACACCTGAATTAGGTCACTTCGACCTATATTTTACGCATGAATGACTTGGGTTAAGTTCTTTATTGAAGTCCATATTTTGGATACTACTGGTATTTCACCACTAGATAAGTCTTGGCTAACACGACACCACCCACAAGAAATAAGGTCACTGCAACCTATTCTACGGATGAACGACTTTGGTTTCGTTCTTGGTTTAGGGTAGTACTCCGCAATTAGGATTTTTTCACAGTATTGTTTTCGTAGGTGGCCCCTGTGAACTTTTTTGTTAAATAAAAATATTGATTCGTTTTGGTCTTAAAATAAGAACAATAAAAAATCTGGACCCGTTATATAAAAACCACGATCCATGGTTATTGTTTTAAAGAATAATTTCGAAAAAAATCGATACCAATGCTCATAAAGCGTCGCTTCCGGCTGTGCATGGTGACCAGCAGATGGTCTTAAATTTAAATGTGCTATTTTTAGATTTTTAGGTTTGAACAATTTTAGCGGAAAAAAGAGCCGAAGTCGGATAGGTTTATTTGGTCTTAAAAGAAAGGACTGTTTTCGGGCTTTCATTTCATACATGTTACGTTTTACCTGAACCGAAAGCTCGATTACTGGCAACGTTCAAAAAAAGGACAAAACCCCGATTTTTGCGTATTTTTGTCCCCAAATATTTGGCATATGTTAAGAGTTGCTAGGGGCAACGAGTACAACAAAGAAACCAAATACGGCACTAAACACGACTAAACATGCCCGGAGTTTAGAACACCACCTAGTTTAAAGTGCAACTAGCAGTTTAAGCGATTACAAGAACCCGGGACAAAATAGTCAACGTCGAGCACATGCAAAAATGAGCCAAATAAATTAATTGTGGAGTACTACCTAGATCTATATCTCGGATACTACTTGATGGGGTTTAATGGTATTTCACCACAAGATGTGTCTTCGAGAACACCACCCCAAAAGTTCCTCGATATGTTGGTACATTGATAATAACATTTGACAGACATTTATTGAAATCATTATACAGGCTTGTGATATTTAGCATACTACACTTGTGGTCTACTGTCGCGTCGGGCATACATTTAGGTGGTTTGATGGTTTAAAATCCAGAAAAAACAAATGTTTACGTTTGAAACGATATACAGATAAGTTTTTACATTAAGGGTTACAGTTATACTTATTAACCCTTAATGTAAAAATAATTATTTTTTTACATTAAGGGTTGCATGTGTTATATCAGAAGTAACTTCTCAACCCTTAATGTATTTTTTTTTACAGTAAGGGTTATTTTTACATTAATATCACAAGCCTGTATAATGATTTCAATAAATGTCTGTCAAATGCTCCTCGTTTTTGTATGTATGGATATTGTTTACATGACATCATGCGCTTTTAGACAATTCTTTGTTTACTAATAGCATCACATCTGAAACACGAAATACCTACAAAGGGTAACGAAAATTGGCTTTACATGCATTAGTACAGTAGAATAATATTTTCATGATAAAATTGGTTTAAAATTATCAACTTTTTGCATTTGCCTTTCTTGTTCAATATGTGATTCATTTTCCCTCGCTAAAAACTTTTCTGCAACCTTTATGAACTAGATGCAGTATATGGTCATGTACTGTTAGTTTGCCTAAAAGTGATCAAAGATAAAAAAAAATCAATAAGCACAAATGACTCGATAAAATCAGTGACCCATTTTCAAACCTTGTATAAAATTGTGTGTAGGTAGAGAAAATAATTGAGGATTTCATTTAAAGAAATTTTATGATTACGAATCGTAGTTATGCTTTCATCAACCCACAGGCATTCCGAAAAAAATACTTAACATAAAAAAAATAAGATCTACCCTTTTTGATTTTGTCTGTTGTTAAGATTTTGTTCATATTATAGTTTTATACAAATTAAGGTTTATATAGACAACCGTTTACTTTTCATACGAAAATTATTTTCTTACTAGCTAATACATATTTGCAATCAACGGGAACTGCCTACACGTTTGGTGCATTTTCGTTCGTTTTTCTGTGTTTTACGCTGTCTGTTTCTTTACGTTGTTCTAGTTTGTGTTCAATGACTTAGTCGTTCAATTTGTGGACTCTAGACATTCAACTGTTTAATTCTTATCTCCTACTTCTTTTTGTCACTAGTAGTATAGGTAATGCACACTTTAATAACTGTATAAAAACATTTAACATTAATTTTTCACTTTTGCCTCGAGCTTTTGCCCTGTCAGCTTTTGTATGTTCATGTAAGTACATGTAATAAATAACTTTTTCAAGAATTTCATGTTATTATTGGGCCATTTAGTCATTACATGAAATTCCTAAAATGTTCAGTTATTACACGAAATTACTGAATATAAATCATGAAAGTAAGAGACATTTACTGACTTCATTTTTTGGTATATTTGCTGTTAATAATGATGTAATATGAAAAAAGAATGATAAAAAATATTCAGAAGAATCCTGGGGCCTATTTTACAAAACTATCTAAAGATATGTGTACAGAAATGCACAAGAGATGGAATTGATGTGGTCTTTTGACCATCTTATACATGTAACATGTCTCAAGGTATCTTTTGGGTATCTTAGTTTAGATGGTCTTTTGATGGTCACAATTGAATAATCGCATCGGTTTTAAAATTGATAGTTTTTGACAAGATGAAATAATGTTTTTTTTCCGCTATTTTATATATTAAAACTGCAGTTAAACAATAATTTCTGTTTCATCCAAAACATTTTTATCGATATGATGGCAAATAAACAGAAATAAAAATAAGAATTAATATACATGTAGTTTTAATTGTCAACTTTTCATTGAAACTTTAACCAACTTATTAATGTTCAATGGACCCCGTTCAATAAGATTACTATCGTGTAAACAACTTCGATACAATATGATCAACAAAGATCAAGTTGGTCAAAACATTTGTATGTTTTGATTGCATGTTTTGAATACTTACAAACTAAGAACCGGTCACTTAGTGTAATTCGCGTGCAAAATAAAGTTTGCGTTCAGGGGTCTTTATGTCAATGTATGTACTCGAATAATTTGCAGACAATTTTATACTATGTACATATTGTGCTGCAGAAATGTATTATAAAGACATAGAACCTATCATCTTCGCAATTTTTAAAAAAGATAATGAAATTCACACTATTTGAAGAATACAGGGTAAAACCTTTAAAGACACTGTTAGTTTAGAAATTCAAAGCGCTAAAGCGTTTAAAGGCAGAGCTAAATCTAAGCACTGAAAATAAAGAACGATCTGTGTTTCATAAACTTGAAACATAGCACATCAGTTTTGTTTGTTTCCTCCGCACACTTACACATTTGTTAAGAAATCTGTAATTAAGCTCCGCCCACTTGATCAAAGGTCAAAGGTCAAAAATGCTTAAGTAAACGTCAACGAGTATTGATACACGATATGTAGTGCACATTTATATCGCATTTATGTTGGGGGTATAAATATGTACCTCCTATTTTAGACAATACGTATAACATTTAAAATAAAATACACGAATAATGTTCTGCAATAGATCCTCTGGTAGCAATATTGACTGACCGATTTACCCTGTCTAGACGCAAAAAAAAACCGCGAAAATCAGATAGCTTTATGACGCTATAAGGCTCTGCCTAAAAACTACCAGAAAATACTCTTTTTGAGAGAAAACTGCATAAAATACGCAGTGTCAAAAAAGAGGACAAACTAATTAAAAAATGTAAACACTTGCGTGCGGTAAATTGAGAAACAAATATTAACCAAAACGGAACGGAGCGAAACAAAATCGATAAAGTAGGAAACGAAAATAGTAAATTAAGCAACCGAAATCTGTACAGATAGGAAACGAAATCGAGCGAAACCGGAAAAAAATGAATCGATTTTACTCGATATCAGTCGTTTTCTTAATTTACCGATTTCGTTTTGCTTTCGTCTTGTTTTGGTTTCATTTCGTTTCGCAGTTTACCAGTACCCAGTAAAGGTCACGTGAATAACGGTTTACCAAAAGTAAATATTTATGTTGGACAATACTTAATATTAAAATAAGATAATTTTATAGAAAGCTGCAAAAAAATTAGTTTTTTTGTCGGTAAAGATAAGTTTTATAATGTTTACTTTTGATGTATGTTCTTTTTATTCCATGTGAAAAAAATTCGAAATTGATAGTTTCTATGTCTTTAACGGATTGGTTTTTTTTGGTCTGTTTGTTTGTTTAGGTTTGAGTTCTTGTTTTTTTTGGCTTATTTTTTCCCTCTTTTGGTCTTTCTTTGACAAGCCTAGATATTTGAACTATCAATCACTGATGGGATGTTTATGATCTTAAATAAAAAATGAAAAGGAATATCTTTTTAAAATACAGAGGTACCTATGGGATGTATGGGGCATCCGAATGCCGAAAGTCCGAAAAGCCAGAGACAAATCCAGTACTTGGGGTAAATCAGACAACATAAAACACAGAAACACAAAAACAACTGAATACCAATCAACAACATGACCTCAAGTCGTAACCAGAGTGAACTCAGGTGCACCGGAAGGGCAACCTATAAAAAAATGTGTGGTCGTCTAAAACTTTGTCAACGTTTGCCCTGAGAGACAAAATGAATTACATTTCTGTATTTTTTCCAAAGCGATTTAGTACAAATATACTACTTAAGATCTATATAAAAAGATATAATTTTTTGCCGAAGAGTCTAATTCGAAATTTTAAATCGCTCTAATTTTGAGAGTACCATACTTTTATTACCTTATAATATAAAAAGATCACGCTTGAAAAAATAAATAAAGAGTTAATGTATTGATTCAGTAAAATATCTGAACCATGTTCAAAATAAATATTAATATAGATGTCCTTTTAGACTGCATCTTAGTGCTTCGACCTTGTTGATAGAAACGTGTATTAAACCCATCAGGGATTATATTGGCAAGACTACAACAACTCGCTAAAAGTCAATCTATATGTCTTTTCTCTTTATTTATTTTAGATAAGACTTTTTACTACAACTAACAAATTATGTTTTCTCTTCATTCGTTCCTTTGGTTATGGGTTGTTCATAGCCTCCTCATTTTTTAGTTTTTGTCTAATACATAGGTATTGCTTTCCAGTTGCGGCGGTGGAGTAAACTTTTTTGTATGATTTTTGTGCATTTTCACTGTCCAGTGACTCTGTGAACTAAGGTCTTTTTTTCAGGCCGTAAACTATTTTGTAACACCTTTGTGGAAGATGAATTGCCGGAAAAGTATAATAGCTAGGCATCTGATATTTGGTATAAGGACACTTCAGGTTATGGTCTATGCAATTGTTACCACGCCGCGTGACCTTGACCCCAGTTGCACGCACGCTCTAGTGACTCTGCGAACTTATGTCTTTTTCAGGCTAAAACCTTTTTGTTAAACCTTTGTGGACAATGAATTGCTAGAAAAGCATAATAGCTAGGCATCTGATATAAGATACAGCCAGTTGAGGTTATGGTTTACGCATCTGTCACCATGCCATGTGACAATGACCCCATTTTTACGTTCCTCTGATTTGTGAACTTTGGTCTTTTTTTAGGCAGAATACCTTTTGTTATACTTGTGTGGACAATGTATTGCTTTAAAAGTATAATAGCTAGGTATCTTATATTGGGTTTACAGACTCTGTTTGTGTTAATATCCAGAAACGAAAGCTTAATATGTAGTTGATTTTTATATGATGGTACCGGTACGCGAGACATACTTTTAGTGGCCACACTTATTTAAAGAAATCTATATCATAAAGCATTTAACAACTTCGTTTCTAAAAAAAGGCATTAATGGTTAGAACTGTCATTGGACTAGAAGGTCTAGCCGACTCCATTTACAACTTAAATTAGACAATGTATTAGCGAATTATAGGCCTAATTCTATCAATATCCTTATTTTTTTTCTTAGATTTTCAGTTATTTCGTGAAATATTATTAGATATTAGTAATTTCATATAATAACTAAGTCCTCTTTTTTTCCTGAATTTTCAGTAAATTTATAAAATTCCTTATTACATAAAATTTATAAATTGATTAAAAATATTTTTTCCCTATGTAAAGCTATCATATGACATTTTATTGAGAAAACATGTATTGAAATTTATTCATAAGAAATGACCACACTATTTTTTCTGTCCATTCGAAATAACATTAAATATGTGGCACACACTGATTAACTAAACAAAAGCATTTTGTAAATAAATGATTTTTATAACTAAAGTTTACTCTTAACAGTCATAAACCGACCCGATGTGCATTTATCCCCATAATACAGGTAAATCAACATACTTTCGCTGATTTGACTATCTGGTGGCCGTGACAACTTTGCACTTATCTCGAGAAGAGACATTTTATATTTAAATCTTTCAAGTTGAACAAAATCAAATCGTCAACTCAGTGAACCATTTTTCAGATCAAAAGTAAATTGTACATGACAATGACTGTAAGGGAACCGATAACTTTGTACTTTAAATTAAATTATAGTTTAAAAAAACAAAACCCCATAACTTAACGATGTTGTTTTCAACCTGAACCTTAGCCAATAAAACAAAGGAAGACCTTGATTTGACCAAGAAGGATTCAGTATCTCATTAAACGGAAAGTAGGATCTGAAATCACATCATGTATTAGTTATAACAACTTTGAGTAATACTAAAACGCTGGAAAGTTTCTTGAAATAATAAGTTTATTTCAACTTTTTTAAACGTTTGAATCTTCGTTTAATTATAGAAAATCGGAATTGACAAATAAAAAGGCATTCTTCACAATTTTGACTGTTCCGTATCACTGGGTTCAGCATCACTGTATGGAAAGAGCGAAAGGGAAAAACGGTTGATTTCTGTGCCCCGATGTAGTTTATTGCTGTGCCCAAAATGAAGTCGTCTGTTTTTTCTGCCTTTTTACTTAATTATTGAATAATTACATATCCTGCATTGTCGGTGATTTCAACATTAGATAATAACGATTTAGTTTATTCAAGTTTTATTTGCATTTTTATGTCATAAGCTATTTTGATCACAAAAAGTCATCAATTTATAAATAAAACACGTTTTTTTTGAAAAATTACATAAATAAAACACTTGCAGATGAAATTAATGTGAACAAAAACTGTTCATCGTGTATTTAAGTATATATAGAACTCTATTGTTGATAAATAAAGTTTAATTATGCAAAGGTTCTAGACAGATCGGTGAAATAAGAGTAGGTGTTAAAATTTGCACCGCGAATGTATATTTCTGTGCTGATTTTCTACATGCGAATGTATATTTCAGAGCCCGCGGAAGTTTATTTGTGTGGTTGCGAATGTTTCGTTCAGAGTTATAAATACTTGATCATAGAAAATCAGATCAAATAATGGAAATAGAACTTTAGTTCTAACTCTAAACCAGGGGACAGGTTAATGAAGCTGCCCTAAGCTGTATACTAAACAATGTCTTATGACTTAAAATGGGATGTAGAAAGGATCATCCTTAGACGCGTCCAAGGATGTTAAACGAAACCATATTAGGATAACCTTAAATAGGACCATCCCTATACGAATTTAAGATAATCCTGAATAGCCATATGTCATGCATTTACGCCGATGTGAAGGCGTTTGAAAAAAAACTTGAAATTTTTTGTTTTACATTTTCAAATGCAAAATAGATTTAGGCATTTTTATTGCATTGCCTTTGGTTTTTTTGTTAGAGAATATAAATAATGTATTGCAATATCATCATGATCATTGCATTTCTTCATTCATTTTTGTTCTGCCCGTTGCACTTATCACTAATACCAAAGGAAATCCTTAGGTTTGGGAAGCAAATATCCATATGAACTGTTAAGTGTTAATTTCAAAAGTCTAGTACTACATGTACATATTAGAAAACTGGTAAAACGCCAAAATATGGGTAACTATCGGGAAAAATTAATCAATGGCAAAAATATCTTAGTTTGCTAAATGTAGAAAGTAAAATATCAAAAATGAGAGTTGGGCCACATACAACTCTAATTCAAGGGGATAAAACCTATTTCTGACACTTTTTTTAAATTTAAAGTCACAAGGATGGTCCTAGGACAACAATTTTTACAACCTTAATTACGGACCAAATTTAGTGACGTGCCATTTTTAGGATGTCTTCAATAACACGACTTAGGACCGAGACATGTCCAAAGACCATCCTTAGACATGTCCAAATCCTAGGACACCTTCGTTAACACGGCCCCAAGATAATTTTAAAACAAGTGTTCATTTACAATTCCTGTGTAAACCATCTAATGTTTTACTTATTCTATAAATTACAAAAATAATATATAAAGCTCTTTTAAACAAAGCACGACAAAATTAATCGGTGATAAAATCTATATTTATACAAAATAGAATAGAATAGTATGTATTGAGTTATTTTTGTAGGCTGTAAATCTGGGATTTTTTTTCGCACCGTCTTTGCTTTTCCTGGAAGGACTACTGAGTTTTTAAATTAGTTAACACAGTCTTAAATTTGCACAGTAATCGTATTGTCCATTTAGACTAAAATGGAGGACACATATCGCGCCGTGTATTTTTTTTTTTCAATTTAGGTGCAGCAATGTCAGTGCGAAAATCGCAAAATAAATCTGTCTCGATAATTTTCTGCTATACAGTATTCGGTTTGTTTATGATTACATTTCAAAATAACATTTCCGAACAATAAAACTAACAGTTTTATACCCAACTTCAATAAACAATGGGGGTTCCAAAACATCATCAAAGTCAACAACGGTTATTGTAAGTTTTTTATTCATCTGGTACAATGTTTTTTCCATTTATAATTTCATCTTCTGGTCTCAAATCAAATTTTAAATGTTTAAACTTGTTCTTTTTCTCATCCACTCTAATTTTGATATTTACTTTTTCCTTGGGATGGTTATGGACAAAATGCAAAAATATGCCAGAAAAAAATCACAATATTCGCATTTTAATTTATCCATATTATATTTCTGAAATTGAAAAAAAAAATTCCATAAATGTCTCTAGCTTGTATTTAAAGCACATTCATGTTATAACATAAAACAATAAAAATTAATTATAATAAAAATAAATAGCACAGAAATAAACTACAACAATTTTTGCTGCACAGAAATCAACATTCGTGAACTCGGAAATAAACGACAGCATTTCTTCAACCCTTTTTATTGAGTGTTCACAAAACAACAAATCAGTTACTTATTGTAGGTTTTTTGTTAACCTTTCATAAGATATTCCATCAAATTAGGTTTAAAAACCCAAACTGCTACTTAGAAATGAGTTTTTCTATAAATTAAAGGCTTTTTCTATTCTGATGAGTTTTATCAAAACACATAAATAAACTTTCGCTACTTTAAAAACTGCTCTCAAATAAACTACAGCGTGCACAGAACTTAACAGCAGCAGGGCACACAATAAACATTCGCGTCATAAGTTAAACACAGCTGTAAAATCATTTTAGAGGACAATTTCTAATCTTCGACAGTAGAATATGTTCTAAAATATTATAAAGAATATTTACACTTTCTATTTGCTTACAGATGTACCAAAGAATTATGCGATTTTCAACATTTTAACTTTTTGTTTTTTCATTGCGATATTTCTTACATTATTTATCTATTGATTTAAAACTTGTTAAAAAACAATAGAGTGACAAGTAAGAAACTACAAATGAACCTTAACAACACTAGTATATCTATTTTTCTACCTAAATGACATATTTTCGTCTTCTTGGTGTTTACAATCGTCTGTTTTACCCACAATACAACAATGACACAGGAGTAAACTACACCGGGGCACAGAAATCAACCGTTTTTCCCTTTCGCTCTTTCCATACAGTGAGCATTTGTTCAATGTATTAAGAACAAGGCACTATAACTGACGAAATGAATATCTAAATGAAAACGAATTGACAACCTTCATTTACGGATTTTTTTTCTGTTTGTTTGTTTGGGTATTTGTCTTTGTTTTTTTCTTCCTTTAATTATGGCTTTTGCTTATTTTTTCCCAATTTTGGTCTGTGGCAAGCCTAGATATTTGAAATATCAGTCAATAATCAGTCAAAATAAAAAGGAAAATCTTTTTTAAAAAGCAGAGGTAACTATGGGGCTTCCGAACCTCAAAAGTCCGAAAGACCAGAGACAAATCCAGTACTGGGCGAAAAAACCAAAAAAAAAAACCAAAACAGACAACATAAAACACAGAAATACAAAAACAACTGAATAGCAATCAACAACACGACATCAGTTCGTAACGAGAGTGAACGCAGGTGCTCCGGAAGGACAACATTTGGAAAAACAAAGATATAACCTTTTTCCAATAATTAAGTATGTAAATATTTTCACTCTCTTATTTTTCTCTATTTGGATTGAAACCATTGTCAATGAGAAATATAATTTGTCCTATGAGCAATCTGAGCTCAAATTTGCTCTAAGAAGATTCCAAATCTACATGTAATTGGATCCCACTTTGTAGTGTACCATATTTATATAATAATTATGAAATCCTGAAAAGCCCTAGCTAAGTAATTTGTGTAAACAAATGTGATTCAAGTTGTTAGAACAATGAACAATAGTTACCATGATAGGTAATCATACTTGCAAATGTGGACACCCGCCTGTTTACATTTTGCCGTCTGGTCGTCTGTCCGTCCATTATTTTGTACACGCTAACCCTGAGGGACAAAATGGAATACAAATCGAAATGTTTCAAAGCGATTTACTTAAGATATACACATCTATTTTTTAGCCGACGAACCTTATCCAAAATTAAAATTCTTTTGAAAGTAACTGACGATGATCAACTTATGATTTAAAAAGATCAAGTTTGATAAAAAATAGAGTTGATGTATTAATTCAATAAAATAACTGAACCATGTTCGAAATAAATATTAAAATGAGATGTCCGTTAGTGCTTTGACCTTTTTAATAGAAATTTGTATAAAACAAACCAGGGTTTGTAAATTACTGTACCATTTTAAGGACATTAAAAACTTTTATATGTATATATAAATATATTCATACAAAAAATTTGGTGACTGTATCGCACTGATAAAGAAAAAAAGTTTTGGTCCGCCTACATATCTGTTGAACGGTATTCGACAAACTTTCTGTATTCAAGGGGGTCAAGTTGTATTTTAATTAAAGGCTATATCTTTAGGGAACATATGTTTTTTCCTCATATACATATGTTGTATACCGTATATAAGAAAAAAGACCTTAAGCTTTACTTTACTGACATAAAACGTCATTTTTTAGCCGTATATATATTCTTGATGTTACAGTAGCTTTGTCCATACCACAAGGGCTTGAATGTTTGTCAATTAGAAAAACTGACATCGCAGGAAAGCCGCCGTCGAAAGCTTATATTTCAAAAATGTAGTAAAAACGTTCGATCTTTTACGTTTAAAGTCAGAATGAACGGAAGCTATTCACAATCATCTGGTTATTAAAAAAACCGACCAGACAAATCGTTGACAGTAAGACCAACTTGTATAGAAATGTTACAAAAAATTCACACTGAAAATTGATTGAAAATGTATTGAAAAATATTGATCAGGAGACTTGGTCACGCTATTTAAAAAGAAAAAAAAACCACTCGTAATTCGAAAAAAAAGTTTGGAGCAATAAATGAAATATTTAAACAAGCATACAAAGTAAAAAAAAACTATAAATAATATCGTAAAGGAATGCATAATTTCAACTATCTAAGAAGTAAAGACAAAAACAAGCGATAACCTTTCTCAGAAATTAAAGATCGAAATGGTCCTGACTTAGCAATATCATATCAAAAGGAAAGTTGACATGAACAAAGCGTTTTGCATCAAAACTTCTTGACATTTCGATTTTGAATCAGCTGAAACCAATAAACGAGTTACAATGTATGAGAAACAATTCTGAAAAAAAAATGTGATGATCTCTTTGCAACAGACAGACAATAACCAAAATAGTCACTGCCAATGGCCGACATCGAAAAGACAAAATACTTCATGTTACATGGCCATATGATAAGATGTTAATCAGGCGAGACATTTATTCGAGTTTAGAGCGACATCTGGAATTATTTACCAGTATCAGGTTTGTCTTAAATATATATATTTTTTTAAATTCATTACTGGACTTGCGGACGATTTTGTGAATTCGATGTAATATTAACAAATGATACAAAATCTATGCTATGGCAAAAATATATTAAAAGTAAAAATCACCTATACGCACGTACACACACGAAACGATTTTTTTTATATAACCCAATATATTTTTGGTATACTATTAAACCTTTGACGTTTGCGTGGGTTATGGGTTGTTCAAAGCCTCCACATTTTTTTTACGCTCTATTAGTTATTTAAAGGATATATTTTTAATATATTTTATATATCATGAAAGTTTCATTCTCCAGAGTATTTAACAGCTTCATATATTAAAAAAAAGATAGGCATTAACTGTTACAGCTGTCATTTGACTACAACATAAATTAAATAATGTATTTGCGAATTATATGCCTAATTCTATCAATATCGCATATGATTAACGGATGGGAAAGAAAGAAATATAATAACGGAGACTATACTGACAGGATTGTTATACAGACTACAAGAACTGACAATCCAGCGAATTGGTTTAATGCAGAATATCCCCATTTGGAATATTTACAGAATGTAAGTTAGACACAAGTAGCTATAGAGTATACCCGTATATGGATTTAAAAAGACAAAGCACTCCTTTTTTCAGGATTTTATTGGGTTATTTAGTTATAAATTATTGTCAAGAAGTTTTTTTCAAGTCTTAATTTTGTCATTTTTTTCAAAAGAACCTGCAGTGAAGTTCTCAAAGCATTAATTTCCATCTTTAGAGCAACGCCCAAGTCTTTCTTAATAGGCTTCATAACTTAAGTCATATTATTGAAAGTCTTTTATTTTTGGATACAACGTAATTTTTCTTCTAAATTTAGGACATCTAGGTAGTTGATTTCGAAATTTCCAGACGTATTTCAAGCCTAAATATTACATGTATTAAACCATTCTTATTTTTTCAAACCAATTTAGCTGAAATGATGTCATATTAACGTGCAAAACACCAATACGCTGACAAAATTCCTTTGACAGATTTGTATTATTAAAAGAAATTTAAGAAGTATATTTTTATCGTTGATAATAACGTATTATATCTGTCAGTGTTTTTTCTTTATTATTTTTTCTTTTTTTATATGTTCATGATTGCTTAAGTGTGATCACTCTTCATGTTTCATTATATCAGTCAGAATTTAGAATTCCTTTTTTACCTTTAAATTACAAAAAAAAATGTTTTGCACACTGACTCCTATTTTTTAGGACTTTATGTCACAATGTTAAAGTTATGTAAAATCTAGAGGAGTCTGGTTAACTGCAAAATTGTTGATGTCATTTATCTCGACAACAAACACACGGGTCTTTTTTTTTCTTTTTATCGTTTGATAAAGTGACCAATTATCATCTCAAAGCATAAAACTTAAAAACAAAAATGTGTGAAAACGAAGACATGTATATGTTCCAAAAAGACTGATGAAATAGAAACTTATTCTAATTTGTTCGCTTTCCCTTTCCTTCTGTTTTTTCTAGTCATCAGTTTTTTAGTACCCTAGCTATCGACCAATACCGAAGGGGATTTTAGGTATGCAAGAAAGAAATTCTCTGTAGACCGCCAATTAATGCACCACATAAGCTAAATTTTCCGACCCTACGTACCTCTCTTTAAGCTGTTGTCTTCAAATTTTCTAATTCCTTTATTTCCCACCTTACGTCCATGTTTCATTTCTCATCATCATTACATGTCCAGATTCCTTTAAATTACAATACCAAGGGGTATAAAACAGTTAATTTGGTAATGCTATATATCGATATTTCAAGGAGTAAACTCTCATCAGCAGCATTTTAATCAAAATAATGAAAAGTTACAAACCAAAAAGATTAAATGTAACTTTCTCAAAACCAAAAAGTTCGAACAGGTTAGCCAAATCCAGCACTGAGGATGTCGACCATGTGCATTACAAGGAAAGAAACCTGGTGTTTTAAACAATTTTGAATTATAACAATCAAAAATGTCAATGAAAAAAATATTAGAAACTTATTGGTTAAATCGTGTCAGACAAGTCTGACTACAAGACTTGTGATTACCCTCGGGGACCTCTGGTCCACCAGCAGTGTTAATCAAGCAAGTAGTTTTCAAAATACAATACCAAACACGGATAAAAACGGTTACTTTGGTGATGCTGTAAATCGAAATTTCAATTAACCAAGTATGTAGCGTATAAGGGCGTTAAACTCACTCGCTTATTTAAAATGAAGTAAGGAGAAATCAACATGTATCAGACTTTTGAGGAGCCTTTAATTCTCACAAACACATAATAATTCTAAAACCATAAGTAAAACGACGTAGGGAAATAAGGACTTAAATCATGTATAAATACAAAAAAATAATAATTAGAATTCATATCAACATAAGGAGTCTGGCGATGCAAATGTGCACAGAGAAGGCAAATACGAAAAAAATATTCCTGCTATGATTTAGCCGTGTATATGAAGCAAATCTAGTTAGGTTAATCTATGGTCTGTCGTACTAGTTTTGTTTTGTCTTCATTTCTTTTTTTTCATTCTAAGTAAAAATACAGCGGATTAACAACATTGTAATAGTAAACAAACATTACATAGTCCCTTTGAAAAATAAAGATCGCTTATATTGTACCCTAAGACTTTTCTTGCTTAATTGTTTACATAACTTTCATGATTTCTTAAATGCTATAGCTTTCCCCTTTCTGTTCAACTGTTGTAAGCCAAAAATTCCTCTGGTTATTCGTTGATGTGTTTTTTGTATGATAATCCTTATGGAAAATAATGAGATGTGGAATAATAGTACGCGAAACATCTCATTTAAGAAGCTGTAATTTAAACATACATTGAGATGAGCTTATAATATGATTATCAAAAATACACCCAGTTATTGATGTATTTTATGTTTGAGTAATTGGTAACGAACTAATTTGAAGCCAGTTTTATATTGAACAGCATGCGTGTTGAATGAAACTAGATTGCTTTCAACAAATTCCTTTGAATGGGGTTATTTCTTTATCTTATAAAAATTTATATAAAAACGTTACTTTTATGAAGATTTAAAATGAAATTTATTTCTTATGCTACAAAACATAGTAATACTGCTCCCTCAAAATGATGTTTGTTCCCACACGGTAGATCATATATTGGTTTCAACGTTTATGTTTTTAAGCATAATTACTATAGCTTTCCCTTTTGTCTACAACTGTTGTATACCAAAAATCCCTCTGGTTATTCGTTGATGTGATTTTTGTATGATAATCCTAATGGAAAATAATGAGATGTGGAATAATTGTACGCGACACATCTCATTTAAGAAGCTGTAATTTAAACATACATTGAGATGAGCTTATAATATGATTATCAAAAATTCACCCAGTTATTAAAATATTTTATGTTTCAGTAATTGGTGACGAACTAATTTGAAGCCAGTTTTATATTGAACACAGCATGCGTGTTGAATGAAACTAGATTGCTTTCAACAAAATCCTTTGAATGGGGTTATTTCTTTATCTTATATAAAATTGTATAAAATCATTACTTTTATGAAGATTTAAAATGAAATTTATTTCTTATGCTACAAAACATAGTAATACTGCTCCCTCAAACTGGTGTTTGTTCCCACACGGTAGATCATATATTGGTTTCAACGTTTATGTTTTTAAGCATAATTACTATTAATTATAATAATATATTATAATAAATAATTCATATGTATGCTTCGAAAGCCTACTTTTTTCTTGTAAATAACAAATGTCAATGTTTCAGGATGCTGTGTAATAAAAACTATGAATATCAATAGTTTGATGCCTTTTAGTCAAGTTATGACCCTTCAAAGATTTAAACCACGATTTCTTGATAAACATCGTCTTTTAAGTGTATCGTAAAATATTAGAAACGTCATAGAGTATTGTAAAGAAATCAGAATATTAATGTACCAGTCTCTCTAAAATTCATACAGGCCATTTAACCATGTTAATTCAGGAGAAAAATAGCCAATTGGATTGCTTCATTTTCTTAAAAAAAACAGATCTTGTATATTGACTTTGTTCACAATCAAATTACCCTGTACTAACATAAAAATAAAAGTTTCATCTAAAATGGAATGTATTGCTTATTTTTCTCCTTCGTGAATTACCGTATAGCGGGTTATTTTCGTGGTGGTTTAATTTTCGCTTATTTTCGCGGATCAATGACAAGCGTGAAAATAAAACCCGCGAAATATTTAAGCTAAAGACAGTTATTTTCTTTCAGTGGTGTGATTCCTATTCTTTTCAAGGCTTTATGGATCAGTATTCTTTTTCTTAGTAAATTCTTTAAAGCTAATTTACATGTAAATTACCAATTATGAACATTCTTCAACTAATCTTTTATAGTTTTATTAATTCACGAAATCAACAAATATGAAAGTTCAAAGGAGATAGAAGCTTGTACACCCAAGTCCTAATTTCAATTAATTAGTGAATATCAATAGACAATTTTAATCGATGATTGAAAACAGTTGAATTAACTTTATTTATTAGAAACAACACCTCAATTAATGTTAATTGAGGACAATTTACGTTTTATTTTCTAAAAAACAAGAGCATCCTCATATATTGTGTATGGTCCATAAACGATCGCGAAAATTAAACCCGCGAAATTCTTTTAGGTACTTTCTGCTTCTCAAATCGCGAAAATTTACCCCCGCGAAAATAACCCGCTATACGGTATCTCGTGCCCCTGTTTAAGGATGTTCTAATGCGTTTATGTAAATTATAGCTGTTACGTACATCATTGAAAAACATATATATATTTTTTTTATTTTTATACACAACGTATTAAAATGTCTTTTCAAAATATTAAAAACTTATTCTTTAAGGCTATTAGTACATTTGTTAACATTTCTCAAAAAGGTTTTTAAGACAAACGGAGTCTGAAGTATGCTTGATTTTTTTTACGACAACCTTTTTGATTCATTTGGAGTGATATGTTCCTATAACCACTCCCTATGTTGACTTTTAGAGGGATATTGTAAAGATCAAGACCACTACTTTCCCTAATGTATCTCAAAACCGTGTTTTACGTTACCAACGGATCCTGAGATTGCAATGAAGTAGGGAGGTTTAGTGCCATAAATGTAAAGCTTGTTAAACTCTCCATTTCTATTTAAATGCATGTACCAAGAATCCACCATTGCGATCTTCAATTTTGTCGGTACGACGTTGTCGTATCTTGTCTTATCTTTTCGGATGAATGATATTGATTAAATCAGAAAAAATACAAAAGAACCAATACAACATCAGAAGAAATTATGGAAAAAGTTGGCGCTAGATATGCCATGTTTTAAGAATGGATCCAACATCTTTTCCACACTTTGCACTGAGATGGAAACCAGCAGGCAAGAGGCAAAGGAGTGGCCCCATTGAAACATTGAGATGACCAGGAACGAGAACTAGATAGGCCATGTTTTAAGAATGGATCCAACATCTTTTCCATACGCTGCAATGAGATTGACACCAGCAGGCAAGACGCAAAAGGGTGGCCCCAAGGAAACATTGAGATGATCACGAACGAGGGAAATGAAAGAAGAACAGTGGACTTGGGGACAGATGAAGACATTGGCTCAGGGTAGAGCAAACTTTGGGTTTCTGGTGGAAGACCTATGCACAAGCCAGCGCGAAGAAGACTTAGATAAGAAAGACTGATAGCAGCTGTAATATGTATAGGGCAGTGAACAACCCTGGGATACAGCGATCACTGAAGTGACTTAAGCACAAATGTTAAGGTGTTCCAATTCTTGTATCATGAATTGAATCAATGAAGTGAAATGAAACTGTACTTAGAATTACCAAAACGTTTCAAAATCTGAAGCGAGTACTTTATTTTGCTCGCTCACATGTTAAATAACATTCGAACCATTATCATTAAAATTGATACTGTAGTTTCATTATTTTTCGATTAATATCGATTTCATAGTTTTCGTGGTTTTTGCTTTCCCACAAAAAGAAGTTCTCTACGAATAGGAAATTTGAAATTGCTTTGTATGCTTCAAACTTCAGAGCCACGAATTTAAATAATAAATCCTCAGTTAAGATAATAGTGTACTAGATTCATAATATTTAATTCTGTAAATTCTTTGTTATTGTACTACATATTATTTTCTTTTTTTAGATCACTATTGGCGGTAAAAGATATATTTCTGCGGCAATTCGCCAAAGCAGAACAAAATTGGTAATGTCCAAACAGTTTGAAGATCCTGACATAGAACTGCTTCGGACACAAAAAGAGGTAAATATTTCAAGACAACTAGACGTATAGATTCCTAATTTTTTTAATGTTATCATGAAATATAGTTGAAATAGTTCATAGGTCAAAATTAAGCAAACATTTTCTTGATTTGCATCTTATTGGCCGTAAAGGTATTTCGTGACGTTTTAATGCACAAATACAATAAAAATTGTCTGAAACGGATCACAGTTAAACTCTCACAATTGCAGACCAATCATTCAACGTTTTGCAGGAATGTTTTGTTTTTTATTTTTTCAAAATGTCTACCATGATGCAATTCTCAATATTTACAATACAAAGTTGAAGTAATGAGCTTATTAACTTAATGCATATCAATATTTCAATAGTTGTGTAATATGGAACTTTTTAAATATAGGTCATATGGGTTGGTCAAGAAAAAGCGCACATAAGGGTGCCGCGTGTTGTAGATCCTCGATGGACTGACCAATGGAACCTTGTAAGTAACACACAAGAATACACTTATATTTTAACTAGGCTGCACAAAAATCACGATTATAACACGATACCAAAGTTTTTGTCACTAACATACAGGTATCCATTTCTAATTTTTTTTAAACTTGTGAATCAATTAACTTAAAAATCATTTACAATTTTACTCCATTTAGAAAATTCAAAGATAATGAACAGTCTTTATCTTAAAACAAATAAAACAACTCGGGACATAAAAAAGTCATATTTACATGTATATCCAATGCAGATCAAGTATGTTATACCCCACATAATGTGAATCATAGTCATCATATAGGTTCCAGTTCGGCATATTGTGGTTTTATCTTTGTATGCTCTTCGCATTCATATAATGATTGACATTTTCAATATTTTTTTTGGTACAGCGCATCTGATGAGTATTGATGAGACTAAACGCGTGTCAGTTGTAGCAAAATTGGTTGTCTGAATTTTTTAAAAATCTTTTATTTTAATTTCGACCGTCTTTAACGATCTACAATACTAGAATTTTGTTGATTAAGTTAAACACATGTCAACTTTAGAATGAAGATGTACAGCCTTCAATGAAAGTAGGTAGTGTTTGGGCAAAAGGATATACTGGAACTGGAATCGTAATAGCAGTCCTCGACGATGGAGTTGAGACCAATCATCCAGATCTATCAGCAAACTGTGTAAGTAATAACAAATTTAAAAAAGATACATATAAGTAAGGGACTACCTGAATAAAGGTAATAACAAAATTACCGAACTTGAATGATCAATCTCACAGTCCAGAGAAAATGACAAAAACGAATCAGTCATACCGGAGAATTGGTGGATCGCAATGGTCCTGACTTGGTACAGGCATTTCAAACGAAATGGTGGGTTAAACCAAGTTTTATGGCACCAAACTTCCCAACAAATCAACAAATTTTCCAAAAGCTTAGATTTATATATCAAACCAGCAAAATGAAATGAACCACTGTCTAAATAGAATTGTCAACAGGTCAACTACGATTTCGGTCAGGATAAGCAGAAATAATTACGACAAAAGACTAGATATGTAGAACTAATAAGACTAGGTGAAACGTTTTTGGCATTCTTCAGGCATTCGGTAACAAAGTCTTAGTTACAAACTATCTTAGTCTAAAACTATTTTTTTGGGTCATATTTCCCATGTTTAAAAAGAGCCAATTGTTTTTCTCAAACATGAGCATGATGATGAAACCATTTTTTATAACAATACATGTTGTTTACTATACGAAATAAGAGAACAATACTGATGTTTTTTTAATCTGTGTAAAAATCAAATCTTTGTTTGATTTGCTACATTGGTGACAATTGGAATTTTCACCCAGTTAGATCATCTGATATTGTTTTTCCATTACTCGATGAAATGGGGAAAATATTCGATAATATCTGTCATTACCTTTTTAGCTGATTTTATTTGCATAAGGTACTTAGAATTGATGAGAGATTTTCGATTCGTCTTAAAACATGACCGTCAAGGCTCAAAACAGAACATTTCGGAAAAAAACAGTTTTTTGCTAAAAACTAAAAAAATGCTAACAGATTCCTTAATTTCGATAGAAAACAAAAGTGGCCAGCATCTGAAGATCTCCCTGCCCTAAAATTATTAAGTATGACTAACAATCCATGTAGGAGATATGCCCCTTTTCTTGATATTCTATAAATTGTGCTCTTATTAATACTTTTAAATAACATAGATATTTGAGAAATATGAATTGCATATTGTTAAGCATATCATGATCTACAAAATATGTAATAGAGTCAACGTGTAGGGTCATTCACTTAAGGAGTTATTCCTCTAAGCTTAGAATGTCAAAATAAGAAAATTAAAAAAAAATCTTTCAATAGTTGAAATATTATCTACATATTAGGGACCAACCAGTTTAATTGATATGTGGGGCTTGGCTCTTTAAAAAATTCCGAAAATTATGTTTGATGAAAAATAATTTTGAAGCAGAGGGTAAGAAAAAACATACTCTGAAGAAGGATTTCTGCCATATAAAATAATGATAATAATAAAAAAAATATTCTGTCGCGACGCCTTAATATAATTAATAAATAAAGGTTACCGGAAATGTTATGAATTTGAAGTTGCCTTCTGTGGATGAAGTAGGTACGAAATGCCTGTATCAATTTTTGTTTTCCTATTGATATCTATTCTTTGTTGGGGTGGGTTGTATTGGTTTTGTTTTGGTTTAATTCTGTTTAATTGTTTTTTTTTTTTTTTTGCTGTTGTAGCTAATTGTGATTAGTGATGTTACATGAACTTATAGTATTACTTTTATTAAAGGACACAACTCGTGACATAGATATATATGGTTTTGATAACGATCCAAATCCACCATCTGGAGCTAGGTTAGTACGTAATACATTTAGAACATGAGCCCAACTATATGATTTTTTCAATATTTTCTTTTGATATTAAATGACACACAATCTGTTCTCATTATCATATCACATTAATTTGAGAGGTAAAGTTTAGATTTCACAATTCATCCTGTATTTGATTCAATAAATCGTGAAACGTCTGACAAAGACATCTTCTGTTTCATTTGTACACCTTTCTAGTAAGTAGTACACTCTTGCTATTATTCCTCTTGTGGTAACCGTCTATTCCTTTATTATCTTCAAAAGTTATTTTCTATGATCTTCTGCACATGTGATTATTCCCAGAATGGACTATTTACGTAAATCATTTATACTATTGTTTTCCTTTTAATGGAAGAGAAAGGTTTTTGCCGTTAAACATAGATCAACCCACAATTTCTATTAAAATGCCAGAACCAAGTTAGTGATTGTGATCTTCAATTTAGCCGGTATGCTTTCTTTGTTTTAACATGACCCTAAGGTTTAACAACAATTAAGAACTGGGCTTTAAATGAGATGCAGATAGGTCCAAACCTTACCTGTATGCAAACCAAACATAAAAGCAAACCAGAAGTTTGGTCTAAGTTTACTTTTCACATTGTTTGGTTTACTTTAGCAAACCGAAGTTTACTTTCATGTTTACTCATCGTGCTCATTAAGTAACGAGACGGCTGGTTTGGTTTGGTTTGGTCAGAACGAACCAAACTTGAAAAAGCAAACCAACCCAGCGCCTTCGTTTGGTTTGGTTCGGTTTGCTCATAGCAAACCACGAGCATGCGCAGATGGTTCATATTATCGATGTGAAAGAATGTCCAGAGAAAACCCAAAGGACAAACCAAAACATATTACCTGCCTGGAAAGCTTTACAAAACTATTTTCATGTTTTCTAGGAACGGACAAATAATAGCTTTTTTACAATTATACATTCATGTAAAATTAACTTTTTCTATTTTCTGTGTATTTTTTTTTGTTGCAACTTGTACATAAATTGCGCATGTCATTTTTTCCACTTTTCATTCGAACATACATGACATACAATGTATATAAAAACAATGCTTAGTATCCATTTATTAATTAGTAATTAAATGTTACAAGGAACGGAATGAATGGCGATGTTGGAAGGAAGCAAAGGTGTACTTAAGGGGTAATCTCTGACTCGGCTGTAACGTTAGTAAAAACTTTCCAAAATTGGGCTGCCAACAAATAGCCCCAGCAAACAAATCAAAATCTGCAAACATCTGTATACAGCAATTAAGGCACCAATGCAGACTAAGGCTTCAATACTGTAAAAAAAAAATGTTAATATAAGGCACATAACTCTTGCAACTTGAGCATCAATATTATCAATAACCAAAAAAAATTCATTCAAAGGCACATAACTCTTGCAAATATAGCTTCAATATTAGCATCAAAATATCAAATATTAAATTTCTTTGGCAACGGTGATAAAACAATGAATTATTTTAATTCACATTAATCCGGTGAATAAAAAGTTAACATAAAAATTACACTTGACCCTCGGTGACCAGTTGTAAAGATTCAAGTTGACGCACTTAGTTCACAACTTCAAAAACATTGAATCCATGCGAATCAAGTTGACAGCCGAGTCGGTAGGTAGATCCTAAATAATGGTTTTGTCTACAACAGGTTGATGAAAGTACATCCTTTTGGAAATATAACGAAATGACTCAAATGTATTCAGAATCTGTTCAATATTCTACCATCGCCAAATTCTGCAAAATATAACAAACAGCAGCGGTATCTTCTTACAAATAATTAAATGTTAAAAACATTTAAAGGCAGATAATTAAAGTAACAGGTGTTTTTGAATTATTGTGAAATGTATACAAGTTATAACTACCTTTATGTATGAAAGTTGGGTGGGTTTTGAAAATTGTTTGCGTCACATGTAAAAGGCATCTTACCAGGCAGGTTTCAGCGCGAAAAGAGAGTGAAATTCAAATGGTTATAAGATCTTATAAGGAAGTAAATGATAGATCTGTGTCGCCACCTGGATTTTACACCCAAGATGATGGGTAGAAGTGAATGTTGCTTAATTTTTTTATCATAAGAGATAATGAATCTAATTAAAGTGATAAAATAAATAGATTTATTATAGAAATTATTAAGAGCATATGAACTCCAGGGACCCCATAGAACAAAACTAAAATATCCTATTTTTAGAGGGGGGCACGTCCCAAAATTTGACTTTTGAAATGATGCTTGATGCTTGGTGGTAACCATGAGGCCAATTTTAAGTGAATTTTTGCTGCGGTAACCTATGGATTCTGGGTTCCCGTTACACCCAGAGGGATGATCCAGAAAAGTGAGTAACATGTTACAATGTTTTGTCCTCTTTGAGTGATGGTCCAAAACGTTAAGATTACGAGCAATGGAAACATTTACTTCCTTATAACCTATATGAAAGGGGGGATAACTCACCAAGGGAGACAATTTTTAAAAATCTCAAAGTACTTGCAGCACTGACAGGGGACAATACTAGTGTTTCATGATAAATTCATCTATTCACAAATGGAATAGAAGTGAATATTTTCCAGTTATCACCTTTGATGAACAATTTTTATGTACTAAATGTCACCATCGAATATCAAATTCTAATTTAAACATTTAACATCATATTAGATTGGTATTTTATGAGTAGACCAAACTGGCACCCTTGCTTGTAACTTTAAGAGCAAACCATACCAGTGGCCTGGTTTGGCTTGGTTTGGTTTGCTAGGAGCAAAACATGAGCATGCGCAAATGATTCAAACGATCGAAGAAATATGACGTCCGTTAAACAAATATTTTTTTTCTTATTGTTTTACTTAAATAACACCCTTTTAGATTGGTCGCTTAGAGCAAACCAAAAAAGCAGTGTCCTCAGCGTCAAATTTGGATAGGTCAGAGCTTTTCAAACCAAACCAAATTTTAAAAAGCGAGCCATGGTCTGTTTTGAGAAAACTGTGGTTTGAATTTTTGTTTGGTCATGCAAATCAAACAAAACAAGAAAAGTAAACTTAGTATTTGGTACTGGTTTACTTTTGTACAGGTAAGGTTTGGACCCACCTGATAAATTCCCGAAATGGCATGACTATATGGCACATCTAAATATCCGTCGTTGCTAAATCTCACGTTGCTTTCGGGTTTGCTTTCGACATTTATATTTGTTCAATAAATTAGCTTAATTAAATAGTTTTTAAAAATAGCTAAAACATGTCTGGAATTTGTTTCTGTACGACATCACTATCGCAGCCATTCGTCCTGATTTAATCAAGGTCGCCATGTTTATTTGCGATCTTGCTAAACCATTTGAGTTTCTATTACGTACACCCGCCAAAGCGCAATAAATGTCCATGTGGAAATATTTTTCCAGTGGGTCACGTAATCGCCCGACTCTTTTGTTTTTTTTTACATGATTTTCTTCAATTGCATTGATATCTTCTAAAGAAAAAAAATAAATTATCTATCGGTATATCAGAACTAAAATATAAGCATCTTTTTGCTCATTTTGAAATTTTGGATGAAATTGCTTAATAAAAAAGCCAACAGCCAAACCTCACCACACGCGGACTCATTTCAATATATGGATCGTGTCATTCTGACACATGTTTCATATTTTATCGTTTTTAATATTATTTGAGAGTTTGGCTTTAGTGTCGTGTGGAGGTCGTAGAAAGCTTCCCCATGCTTCAGCTGTATGCTCTTATATATTCTTGAATACTGGAGTATGTGTTGGAGAGACAAAGTTTACATATTTCCGAAAGGGTGTTGCTAAAAGGCGAAACGGAAAACGGAACGGAAAAATGGAATTAAAAATTAATATATGTATTGAAATTTATAGATTTTCTTCGCCATTTTCTCAATTCTTAATGCTAAAAATGGGTTTTCACTAGTAAACACATTGATTTTTTTTATGTTTGTGTATATACATGTATGATATAATTTAATTAAGATATCAATTAGCTATTCAAACCGCGCATTGCATTAGTTTCTTTTAATATTCAGAAGATAAAGGTTCTATGTCATTATTTAGATATTATATAAAAATATTTACAACTTTCTTTTTTTACTGCCTTATTTTATCTTTAAAAAATAACTTAGAGGTAGGCTCAGCGCTGTTTTTTATTGTCGCTGATTCATGTTCACCTGTTCCACATCATGTCATTTTATAAATATTGTTTCAAGTATAAACTTAAATCGGGGACCGGGGTTGTAGTGGAAAAAGCGTCGTACCACTTACAACAAGGTCCGTGGTAGGTTTCTCCTGAGAGGACCAATTTGTCGACTCTATTGACACTATTTGCAAGGATAGTCAAAGGAAACGATAATAATCCCTCAGAGAGGCTAAATTGTGGACAGCAACATGTTACAGTACATTGGCCACTGCGAATTTTAGGGTGGACCATTAAGGTACTAATTTTGACATTCAAATGGCTCGATCAAAAGTCCATCAATGCAAAGACAAAATAAGTTGATACAAAATGAAATAGATTACATAAAAAAACTCATATACACATACATACATCAAACTAAGCTGAAATCAGCATCGCAACTGACGTCAACAAGACTGAACAGAACTTGGGTACTAGCAGTTCATGCCTAGTGCAACACACCAACTGCTTTGCCATTAAGAATGTGAGCGCACACCAATCCGGTAAAGACGAAAATACAAAAGTGTATGACAAACCCACATCTGAGGTATGGAAATCGCGCAAGTACATGTATATGATCACATAAGAGTTTCATCGGTACTTTGTCTTAGATTGCGTTCTCTTTCCCTATCGATTTTAATTCAAATCTTCTTATTAACTCTTATTTTGATATTCATAATTTCAACAAAAATCTGAAACAAGAGGTTTTAGGAACATAATTTACCACAATGAAGTACATATGTTTTAAGATACCGCCATGTTTTAGCTTAAATTTCCATATCCCTTCATCATTCGTCATTTTTATTGGCCGGATTTAACAGAGTGAAAAATCCAGCTTATAAAATGGTGAATGGCGGAATGATGGGTGGGGAAAAAAATTTCGTAACAGTTTTCTCAGCAACTACTTATCACAGTTACTTGATATTTGGTAAACAGCAACAGGGTGGGGTTCGATTTCAGGTTTGTCGCTCATTTACTTCCTGTTTAACGAAATCCGGCCATGTTTGACTTTGACAGATTTTTGTTTATATTCTAAAATAACTATTTAAGGTTCAATTTATTTTTTACTTTGCGCAATTGACCAACATTTCAATGTTAATAGAGGGGTCATAAAGGATTTGACAAAACTGCGAACTAGATTCTCAAATGTCTAAGAAAATAGCCAAATACATACATGCGAAATTGAAAATGTAATGGCAAATGTCGTGAGTCGGAAAAGGCAAAGCTTATTTCAAAAGTGAAAGAATCATCACAAATACATATTACATCTTTTACAACTTTTAAGGATTATAATGGTCCTGAGTAAATCGGTACAGGCATTTAAAACAAAATGGAAGGTTCATCTCTGACAATCAAACCTCATCCTTCCATTGAAAACCCGTCTTGTCGCGCCAAACAAAATATCAGTATAGCTGTCTGACATATTGACAGATAGAATATAAAATTTCAGTTTTCCTTATCTTCGAGAGTATGCGATGGAATAAATCATAAATTTGACAATGACAAATAAAAACAAAAATATCGTGAAAATATCTTACATGGAAGTTTGAAACACTTTGCTACAAGTAAATAATTGTAGTTTACCCCGGCACTATAGCAACTGCAAGCAGGTGCGTCAGAAAATGTTAAGCAGTGGCAAAAGAAAAATGTGCAGATTATATATAACGAAATGTTTTGATAGCAACTTAGGATGTTTCATCCTTTTCTTTATATAGTCTTTACATGTATATGCTTGAAGATAGTCAATTTACATTTAAATTGATTTTTTTTATCTAAACGTCAAACAGTAAATGTGTAAAGTAGTGAAAAATTATTATCGGCATTAGAAAATAACAACATTGCGAGGTAAAACTAAAAATTTTAATATTTTAACTAATTTTTAATTCCGTTTTTCCGTTTTTGTTTTTCCGTTCCGTTTTCCGTTCCGTCTTTTAGCAACACCCTTTCCGAAATTTGACAACGTTTGTCTTTACCTTTTAAATTTGATAAATTCGCCTGTTTTGTCATTGTTGTAATATGTTTAGCTTCTGTTTTTGTTTGATCAAAATCTAATATTCTACCGATTTTCCGGTTTTGTGCTCCTAGCGTGTCTGGTGAGGGTTGGTCCAGAAAGGTGCTTCGCACGCGGTGAGGTTTGGCTGTTGTGCATTTGTCGGAATTACTTCAATATGTGGATCGTGTCTTTCTGACACATATTCCATATTCTTTCGTTTTTAATTTTATGTCAAATTATTCCATTTTTGATCGCTTTTGGTATACTTTTACATATATCAGAAAAACTAAATGGAAAGCAATCTTTTTGCTTTTCATTTTTTTCTAATGCACTATACAAGACATATATAATATAATTAAACAATACAAAAAATCATTGACTCTTTTTATACAGACATTATATGCCTTCGAAATTGGTAACTTTCTTTAACATTTCAATGAAAATCAACCCAACTTTGGAGTTATTTGTATAAAAAAAACTAATCGGAAGCATACCCTTTTCAAAGAGCATATCAAAGCACATCCATTAACAAATTTTAAATGAAATTTATTGACAGTTTTTTTTGTGTATGTGGCATGTACCTCCTTATGGAGGTATCTCTAAAAGTTTAAAATGAATGTTTTGGTAACTAAGTTATAAGATGCCAATAAAACAATTATGCGGTTCAAATTTGTTATAAGAATATGTTAAAAATTCTGCACAATTAAACTGATTAAAATTAAAGTGTAATAAATGCATCTATACCTCAAAATTATCAATGTGCCACCACTTCTACTTTCAAAAGCAGATTTTATAAATTTTTACAACTAACTTTTTGGAATCACCAGACAATAAACATCTTAATTTAGTCGTATTTGGCCATGAACAAAAATGTTTAGGTAAAATCTTAAGTCTTAATGCTCTATAAGCAGGACATACAAGTATGAAATGATATTCATTTTCAACACAAGACATACTACAACATTCACAAAGTATTTAATTTCTCGGCATATCAAATTATCTACCAGTTTCTACATTTATCTCACTGCGTTGAATAGTACTTTAATAGAATCCAATCAAAATTTCAGGAAGTTTTGCATCTGAGGTTGATGTTAATCCAAGGCGGATCTAGGACCGGCGTACCGGGCGCCCCCTTGTTTAACAAAAACAATTGGTTAGGAACTGTATGAAACAAGAGATCCAAGATTTTTTTTATAATTGCGCGCCCCCCTATTTGAAAATTTCTTGATCCGCCACAGTGTTTGACCTTAAAAAAAAACGTCGGTCAAAAAAGGTAGATATATATGTTTTCTCACATGATTTTTGAATTGTAATCAACAAGATTTTTTTCTATCCCCAAAAATAGCCACGGAACTGAAGTCAGTGGTATAATTGCAGCAGTTAAAGATAATGGTATATGTATAGCTGGTATTGCCTATAGTGGTTCTATAATTGGTAAGTAAAGAAACTAATCAAACTATTCTCTAATTATCGTTTACTCCACACTGTTGCTGCCTCCAAAAATAAACAATGATGTAACAAATTAAGAGTGTAAGGTGCTTTACAAACGGCGTTTTAGGACGTGCCACTATTTTTCGTTATGGATTGTGTTAACCTATTTATTTGAGCAATGTTTGAACTTTGTAGAATGTTAATTAACTCATTTTATGAACAGATCCGAGTTTGAAACATTATACTTCATTAACAGCATTTTTTTTTATCATTCTTATCAATTGCAATAAAAATAAATCTTTTGTGAGACATTATGAATCGTAATTTGATTCAAATTTCTTAAACAATGATATTTTTAGTGTTCAAATAGTTCATCTTGTCAATCAATCGGAGTTTCCATCTATTATATTCCCTATTTTATAAATAAGTTTCGTTAAATGATTGACATATGACGTAATACTGAATTGAATGAAATAGTACCCAATATGCGAGGCGACTATTGTGTTGACACCCCTATACAGTAAAAGTCGCCGTTTTATAATGACAGCCTTTTCTACATTTGTATTTTTGTCAGATTGCCAGGAATCTAAAAGTTGCTTCTCCTGCATACGGTGTTTATATTTCACAACTTATTCGATATGCCAGAGCTTGCACACATTTCACAGATTTTTTGATCAGACACCGACTTTTGGAGCAGGGCTATAAGAAAATACGTCTCATACGATCACTAAAAAAATTCTTTCTTCGTTATCAGCTACTAGTAGAAAGTTCAAAATTGAGTTAAAAGATATGATAGTTAATTGTTTTAATTAGAGTTTGACTGGTCTGCTGTACTAAGATGATCACCTCAATATCCCTATTGTGTCTCACAACTATGTTGTGTTCTATGGTCATTACCGGATCCTAAGATCGCAATGGAAGAGGGAGGTTTGGCGCCATAAAACCTGGTTTAACCAACCATTTCGTTTGAAATGCCTGTACCAAGTCAGGACCATTGCGATCCACCAATTCTCCGGTATGACTGATTCGTTTTTGTCATTTTCTCTGGACTATGAGATTGACCATTCAAGTTCGGTAGTTTTGTTATTACCTTTATTTATGGGTCAATCAGTAGTGAAGGATACTAAATGTGTGCTTATATTTTTTTTTATCCCCATTCTGAATGTACAATGAAAGCTACGTTACTAAATTAGCTCCTGATGAAAAACTCGTCTTGTTTCTGTAAGTCTGATTTCTTGACAAAATTATGGTACCCTCATTTGAATAGTGTAATTATTCAAAGCACCTTTTGCATCCCAACCCAAATAAACAAAGTGTCAGTGATGTTACCGACAAAAAATTTAATAGTTTTTCATGCTCTTTTTTGCGCAATTAAAGTTTTTGTCCCCCGCCGCAACGCGTCGGAGGAACTTAGTAATGGTCCGTCGGTCCGTCCGTCCGTCACGTTTTTTGTGGGTGCAACTCCTCGGACACTACTGAACAGATGTTGCTGAAACGTAACACACTGATAGGGTACTATTAGTAGGTGATCATCCCATGTTTGAAATTTTCAAAATGGCCACCGTTTTATATGGAAACCGGGAAGAAAGGTCAAAATATAGGACATTCAATATCTCGTTACCTAGGTGCACAGGGTTCTGAAATTTTGAAGACTGATAGAGCAAAAGGTACTCTTTAATAATGCGGAGAAATTTTTACAGTTTTCGACTTATTTACGAATTTGTGATTTTCCGGTCCAAAAAATGGGACTTTGTCAATTTTTTGACTGAATGATTTGGTCTCCCAAACAACCAATTTCTATTGTTTCTCGGAGAATATATCGCTCGAATTTACATACAACACAACTTTCATGCGGGGGCGGGGGACACATGGCTACACGTAGCAATCTTGTTCTTCTCATTTTCTAACATCCACAATTTCTTAAAAACTTTTTTTTAGTTACTGTCAGTAATGTTACATATTTGTGTCAGTGATGTTACAAATGTCAATGATGTTACCGGATAAAAATTGTCTGTAGAAATTAAATGAAACATTGATATGCAATGAAACCTTTCTTAATTGAACTTCACAAGGCAATAAACCTATGCATATGAGGAAACTTTTTTTCATTTTATAACTAGTTATCTTTTAAATTAAAGAATGATTTTTTTAAAATTTTTGAATGTAAGAGGTTTTTCATGAGGATTGAATGATGAAGCGATATTTATAAATAGATAATATGTCAGATCAATCATAATACAAAAGTTTTACTCACCCAAATACAAATTTTGGATGATATATTTCTCATTCCATTTTTATTTAGGTTTTTTTTAAGTAACATCACTGACAGAAAAGAGCATGTGCTTTTTATCAAAAATTTTCAAAACTAACGAAGTGCCTTTAAGCTCCCGAAAATTGATATTTCAATTACCAAGACTTTGAAGAACTTATTACAAAAAAATCAGAACAATTAAAGTAAAATTAATTTTTGGAGTTTTGACTCGGAAATTCCTCCATTTTTTTTTAGAATGACCAATGTTTTGGTTTGTTTTTAAAAGTTTAAACTACCTTAGGTAAACTTGCCTTAATTATGATGTGTTTAGTATTCACACACTGCATGAAAGCATATACTACTTGCTGATACATGTTTACTTTATTTTTTAGGTGTAAGAATACTTGGCAACTTTGCTATATCCGATTCTGAAGAAGCACAAGCGCTTTCTCATCAGTCCTCTGTGGTAGATATATACTGCAACAGTTGGGGACCATCCGATAAAACAGGGTTTGAAGAACCTGGTGCATTAACAAAAGCAGCTTTAGCCGATGGTGTAGCTACGGTGGGCTTTAATGATAGATAAGAACTTAATTCACAGTTTCCATTTATTTACTCAATGATTCAATCAATTTCTTATTGCTATGTATTTATGCAAAGAAATATAAACCAAATATAGCCTATTGGTGATGTGGCAACGTGTTTAATCGACTCAAAAATAACTATATCGAACCAGGACGAAGTACGAGTTCCATATATTGTATTCTCAGGATGATAAAAATATGTATTGCCCGAAATATAAAAGGCTGTGATTTATTACATAATTATTTATTATCTCGATATTGCACAAAAAACTTTTAGTTGCCTTGTAAAATTGAATATATATAATTTCTTAAAATTATGAAAGCAACATAACGTGACCGACTATAAGACCAATGTAACACGAAACGACATCTCATACTTACTCTTAAAAAGATTTTACTTCGATCTCAGACACTGCCGGAAAAATTATGTTATATGAAAGTATTAGTGATTGTTTTTATGGTTATTTGGCTGACATGTCAATGCTAGCGGTTTTGCTATTTGATATTACACTCCAACAAACTGAATAGTAAAACGTAAAAACCTACTTCGAAATGGACGTGTCCGCCATTTGTTCACGTAAAACGTGTGTGTACAAAACGTTTAGGTTGACGTATGTTTCTCACTTTGGAAAAAATCGTTTTTACCCTCGCGTGCCGTTCCCCTCCATAATTTTTTTCGGACATTTTTCCGACCTTACCTGCTTACACTTTTTGAACTCCTGAGTTCACTCTCCTATCGAACTTAAGTTCTCGTTGTTGATGGCTGTTCAGCTGTTTTTTAAGCCTGTTTCTTTGTGCTGTCCTCTTTTAATTTGTGTTTACTGTTTTTTTTTGGTCTTTTCGGACATTCGTTTGCCCCATTGATACATCAGACCTGCTCCTTTAGACTCTCAGTATGGGCGAATTTCAAATTATATTTGATAATTGATGTTATCAAACAGATATGTCATGCTTTGTGTGGTATTTTTGCACAATACCATGCTGTCTCGAGATGGAATGACCATCTCTTTACTAATAAGATATCTAAATACCCCTTCAAAGCATGATGCATATGATTTTTAAGAACAGTCAGACGAGCATAAATATTCGTAATAAGGTTTTCAGTTACCTGCCAGAGGTTGGTGGTGTCTTTCAGATTTTTCCGTTCTCTTAAACATTTAAAACAGGACCATGTACAGCAAACGTGCACCGAAAAGGGTCACGAACAAAAACATCCACTCTAAACCTCCCTATCAGTGGGACTCATTACTGTTCATGTTCTCGTTAAAATTTTTCGAAGTGGCAATCCAGATGTCGTAAATAAAGCTAAGAACAAAATTTAAAAACTTGGAGGATCAATTTCAAAATGTCTAAATGTCCAAGAGAAAAGACAAAAACAAGGAACACATACAGGAAAAGTTGAAGATCGCAATGATTGTGACTTTGTACAGGTATTTCAAAATGAAAAGGAACGTAAAACAGGTTTAATGACGCCTCAAACCTCCCTCTTCCATTGTGATCTTATAGTAACACAAAATAACACTCGGTAGTGAAGACATTTGGCTACATGTATTTCTTAAAAAATAATAAATTTATCTGTTTGGTCATTGTTGTAATATTTTTGGCTTCTGTTTTCATTTTATCAAATCTAATGTTCTACCGGTTTTCCAAGTTTTTTACTCCTAGCGTGTCCGATGAAGGTTAATCCAGAAAAGCGCTTCACACGCAGTGAAATTTTGCATTGTACATTTATCATAATCATTTCAATATGTGGATTGTGTCTTTCTGGCACATATTCCATATTCTTTCGTTTTAATATAATAGGGATATTGAGGTGATAATCTCAGTAAAACAAGCAGGGTGGGCTTGAAAACCAATTTAGAAATGATTTCATACATAAATATGCATGTAGAATTTTGCAGCGATCAAGTGTGAAGAATCTTCACTAAATCACATGTAACTGTAATGTACCTTTTGCGGCTACTTGTTTGAAGTATCGTACGATTTAACAAAAAATCGTTCGTACTTAATGTTGCGAAAAAACCTGAACAATAAATATCCCGCAAATAAGGTGCGTTTTTTTTTTAAATCAGTCAATAGTGGTTTCTGAGCTTGCTGTCAGTAACAGGTAGTGATCCCTGAGAGTGTTCCTTGTAACATCGTGTTCCATCAAAAGGAGGACTCGATACTCATCTTGAAGGATTGTACGAAAGACCGGTAGTGCCATCGATTCTGTCACATTTCTCGATTGATGTAAGAATTTTTCTCATTTCCAAGTTGACATTTCTCAGTTCCAAGATGATATTTCTCAGTTCTAAGTTGACATTTCGGACTTCCAAGTTGACATTTCTCAATTCCAACTTGACATTTCTCAGTTCCAAGTTGACATTTCGCACTTCCAAGATGACATTTCTCAGTTCCAAGTTGACATTTCTCAGTTCCAAGTTGGAACTAGGAAATGTCAACTTGAAGTGCGAAATGTCAAGTTGGAACTGAGAAATGTCAAGTTGGAACTGAGACATGTCAACTTGGAACTGAAAATATGTCAAGTTGGAACTGAGAAATGTCAACTTGGATGTGCGAAATAACAACTTGGAAGTGCAAAATGTCAACTTGGAAGTGAGCAATTTCTCTCATCAATCGAGAAATGGGACAGTATAAATGGCACTACCGGTCTTTTGTAGAAACGCGATGTTATTTTGAAGGAACGTGATGTTAACTTGAGAAACGAGACAATTATCCTTGGAGAACGTAATGTGATATTGAGCGAACTTAATGTTATCTTGAGGAAACGTGATATTATTTTGTTCTTATGTCAGCTTCCACCACCGTATAAGGGTGTTAAAGATTCTTACATAAGAACGTCCAGACAATTTGTTGTCTTTATGCATATTATTATATGCAAAGATGTGTTTAATGTAAAACCCTAGAGAAATCATTAGGATGAAAGTAAAACTTTTTATACACGTATAACAAGAAGATTGAATTTTAGGGACGTTCTGAAAAAGGGCATATTATAAATATTCGAAAAGAGTTATTTAATTTAAAACACTAGAGACATCATTAGGATGAAAGTAAAACTTTTCATACAGGTATATATAACAGGAAGATTGAATTTTAGGGCCGGGCAGCAAAAGGAGCTATATATGTGTGGGCTTCAGGAAATGGTGAGACGTCAGATAATTGTAATGGCGATGGATATGTCAATAGTATCTACACTATAGCCGTCACAAGCGTTCAGTCGGGACAAAATGCCTGGTACTCAGAGGTGTGTTCTGCCGCACTTACAGCGGCATATGGTGGAAGTGAAGATGACAGTTATTTAGTAAGTAAACGCTTATTTCACACCAACGTCTGACGTCTTTGTTTTTGTGCCTTTTACAAGATTGCCTGTTCTTAGCCAGGAATCCTTGTCAAAGCTTTTGTTAGTCCCTGTCAACTATCTGTTTTTTTGCTTTATGTCCAGAAATTGGACTTCTTTGATAATCTAGGGATTTGTTTGAATGTTGTGTATTGTATTTTTAGTCTTGGGTCAATGCAAGACAGCGACCAGTGATCTCTGGTCATGTTGAAGACTACTGGCTGTTTTCCATTGTGATTATTTAGATTGCAGTTTCTTTAATGTTGGTTGTGTCGCGTAAACTTATTCCACGTCTCTTTATCGTCTTTTTGACGCGCTCATATTCGCGTAAGCTTTGTTATAAGGGAGCAACCATTTGATTTTTATGGGGAAAAAAATCTTTTTTATTTTCGGAAAAAGTCGAGCCTGGATTTTTTTTTACGCGCGTAATTTTTTTTTATTTTTAAAGCAACTATAATTTTTTTAGCCAAAAATACCATCCTGCCTTTTTTGTTACTCAAAGCACTGTCCTGCCTTTTTATTTCTGGATTTTTGCCATCCTGCCTTTTTATTTCAAATTTTACCATACTCCCCTTTTGTTTATCTTTTTCGTTGTCCCGTTTCCCGTAAAATGTTTTGGGGAGTTATAGTCATGATCGCCGACATGCGGTTAAATGAACATATCATGAAATTTTCATTTTCGCATTTTATTTTTTTTTCTGTGCCTGTCTTCCGAACGTCGTATGCCCTTAAGATTTTCGTACGATCATAGCAAGTCTGTTTAATAATGTTTACGACTTAGATTGTCCACCAAAAATGCATCTACGAACTGTGGACGGCAAAACAAATGTTTACCTTCATAGTTTGGTTCCGTAATGATCAGGCGGTTCTGAGAAGAACATGTAAAAGCGATGGATATCGCCGCCGAACGCCATGTGATTGTAATAGCTTATTTGGCCTTTTGGACTAGGTAAGCTAAAGCACAAAACAGCTATTATGAAAACATAAGCACAAAAATACATGCATATTAAAAGGAGAGTAAACTTAATTTCCCCCGATCGCGAGTTGACGTACAGACTTCCTAATTTATTTATTGATAAAAATATAAAAATATCCTTTTTATAATATACAATTATTCATGAAACAATAATTTGACATATACATGACTCACGTTTCCCACAGGTCAGTATTACAACATCAAGTGGATGTAAAGACACGATTCAGGGAACATCATTCGCAGCTCCGACAGTGGCCGGTATTATTGCATTAGTGTTAGAAGCAAAGTAAGAATGCCAGTATAAGGACTATTCTTTGTTTCTGATCACGAGCTATCGAGGGTATCTTGGTATATGGCGAGTTTTTATTACTAAGACCATACTACTTTTATCTGTAATTAAAGATGTGTTCATCACTGACTTAATATTTTCTTATATAATATGAAATGGACTTTTAAACATACTGGTGGTTTTCCATTTTGTTTTTTTCTAAATTAATTACCGCTTGTTATGTGGGCTGTGTCGGGCAAATTTCAAATAGTTTTTAAAGTGGTTTTAAATAAATAAAGCCATATAATACAACTAGGGCATCTAGATACATTTAATATTTTATTATGATTCATTATGTATCATTTTTTTTTCTTCTATTGCTAGTCCAAATCTGATTTTATTATGATTCAAATGTATCATCTCTTTTTCTTTTGCTAGTCCAAATCTGACTTGGAGAGATATTCAACATTTAATAGTCGTATCATCCTCTCGAAATAGTTTTACTGACACATATGCTGCCTGGCAGACAAATGGTGCGAATAGAGAAGGTATCCAATTATAGGTTTTATATTTTCGACATAAAAGTTGCAACACTTATTTTTTCTCTGTCTGTCAATTTGTAAATACTTCGGTAAACGTTATATTTACATTTGCCTATAATCAACTCAACAACCCGAAGTCAGGTATAAGTGAAATGTTACACATACTAAGGGAGCGACCATATCATCTGAGAGTAGGTTCGGAGGGGGGCTATGGTTATTTTTTTGCCTTTTATTTTTTCAGCTCACCTGGACCTTCACTATTGCCATCTCTTGGCGTCCGTCATCGTCGTCGTCCATCGTCGTCGTCGTCGTTAACTTTTCTTTGAAAATCTTCTCCTCCGAAAGGACTGAAGGGATTGCTTTGAAACTTTGCACACTTCATCTATGGGATGTCCTCTAGTAAGATTACACAAATGGTGACCCCTTTCCAAACGACATGGCCTCCGTTACTAAAAATAGACCAGGGGGATCAGAATACTGTTTTTGGCTTGTAAATCAAAAAGTAAAAGAGATAGATGAAAGCTGATGCCACACTACTGCTTTAGCATCAAAAGCTCTTCAAAAGTCTCCATTGAGTCTAAGTTGTCAGATGACCACTTATAGGAGTTACAGCCCCTTAAAGGTAAAATTGCACTTTTTTATGTTTTTGGCGTATAAAATCAAAACTATGACAGATAGAGAAAAGTTATTGCTTGCTTAAATGTTCAGCTCATTTAGTCTAACAAAAGCTTCTATAGGGTCGAAGTTGTCAGATGACCCCTTTAAGGGGTTACAGCCCCTAAAATAGCGTTTGTTTTCATATTTTTTGGCCTATGGAATGAAAACTATAGCAGATAGAGAGAAGCTGTTGCTTGCCTAATTTAGTTCATTTAGCTCTACAAAAGTCTCCATAGGGTTGAAGTTGTCAGATTTCCCCCTATAGGAGTTTCGGCCCCTAAAATAACGTTCTTTCATGTTTTTGGCCTATGGAATGGAAGCTATAGCAGATAGAGAGAAGCTGTTGCTTGCTTAAATGCTCAGTTCATTTAGCTCTACAAAAGCCTCCATATCATCAAAGTTGTCAGATGACCCCTGATAAGGGAAACGGCCCCTAAAATGACGTTTTTTCATGTTTTTGGCCTTTAGAATGAAAGCTATAGCATATAGAGAAAAGCTGTTTCTTTCTTAAATGTTGAGTTCATTTAGCTCTACAAAAGTCTTCAAAGGGTGATAGTTGTCAGATGACCCCTAATAGTGGTTACGGCCCTAAAAATAACGTTTTTTCATGTTTTAGCAGATTATGAGAGAAAAGCTGTTGCTTGCTTTAAAGTTCAGTTCATTTAGCGCTACAAAAGTTTTCATAGGGTCAAAGTTGTCAGATGACCCCTTATAGGGGTTATAGCCCCTAGAATAACATTTTTTTCATGAATTGGGCCTATGGCTACAGAATGAAACTTTAGTAGATGGAGAAAAGCTGTTACTTGCTTAAATTGTCAGCTCATTTAGCTGTAGAAAAAATTTATAGGGTCGACATCAAGACCAGGTGAGCGATTCAGGCTCCTGGGAGCCTCTTGTTGGAAAATCGACGCCTGGATATTTTTGGCGCTAACACTCCCATTTTTGATTTTGCAATTTTCTGGCATTTGTTTTCGCAAACACACTGGCCTGCATTTAAATTTAAAGCGGCACACTGTTCATCCTATCTATTACCTGATTTTTAATTCAAATTTAACTATAGACTCATACCAATTGAATGGTTGCACCCAAACCAGATAAATGCTTACACATTGCAGTTAAATGAAGCTGTTTCGTCACATACTTGAATGAATATATGCTAAGCGGACATAAATTTCAAACATGTAAGTTTGTCTTAATGGGTCAACCATTTGATTTCTATGGAGACTATGAATATTGTTTTTATACGGCATTTTTTTCTGGCAAAATCGGAGCTTGCTCTGTTGGCGTGGTAACTCGTGCATTTTTTTAAATAAAAAAAAATCATTTAAAACACCATAATTCCAAATTGTTAATTCAAAGCACTGTACTGTCATGTTTTTCTGATTTTTTGTCATTTTTGCTTTTTTCAAACTTCACCATTATCCCATAACAACGCAAATGGTTTCTCCTAGGCTTTATTTGAAATCCTAATCAAGAATGAAAATTTAAAGAATATATAACTTCCATTAATTGCTTCCAAGCAAAATAATTTTGAAAATATAGAATTGTGTGAAGTGCTAGTTCTCTATTGTATAAACATGATTTCAAATTCATATATGAAACTTTGCAATCTTGATTCAATTAATATATTATTTGCATTTCAGTTAGTCAAGTCCTAGGATTTGGTCTATTAGACGCTTCTGTCATGTTAAATTACGCCACAGCGCCATGGCAAACGGTTCCTGCACAGATTAATTGCGCAATTACTGTTAGTGGAATGTAAGATTATTAAGATTTATGTTCATTCTCTCTAACCTTTCCGGTCTGCCCATTTCTGTTCTGGTGTTTGTAATTTAGACTTCTCAATCTTTATATTATTTCGGGTATCATTTACTAAAACACATGTTAAAATAAAAAACATTATTATGAAAACTATACCAGGATCGGATCGCAAGTTCCTTTTGAGCTGCCTTTTACCCCGATTTTAAGGGGAAAATTTACATTTTCCGTGTTGAATGAAAAAGTCAATATATCTGTTCCTTTCTCCCAAATCTCTGGGAAATGTATTTTATAAAATATTATCAATGACACACTGACTAAGAATACTTTTTGGGAGGTTTGGCGCCATAAAACCTGGTTTAACCCACCATTTCGTTTGAAATGCCTGTACCAAGTCAGGACCATTGCGATCCACCAATTCTCTGGTATGACTGATTCGTTTTTGTCATTTTCTCTGGACTATGAAATTGATCATTCAAGTTCGGTAGTCTTGTTATTACCTTTATTTATTCAATTTGCTTTCAATGTTTCTTGAAATATATATATAGTAGAAATAAAAAGTATTTATTGCTTCATATGTAACGATGTCGATCGGAATGAACTTGCGATTGATCTATTCTTGAATATGACATGTTCCTAATCAAACTAATGAATAGCTATGGACCTAGTAATTGAAAACGTAATTGGTTGTTATTCGCAAATGTATTCTTACACTTAAACTACAAGATAAAAGATGTCGAAGAACCTTGTAACGCATACCTGTTGGAACTGAGCATTTATCAAGAATTTAAATGTAATGATCAGCAATTCTTTGAGATTTTGAAGATGAAGATTAGGAGCGTATCTATTCAATATAGCATTAATAAGTCAAAGGCTACAAAAGTTGACAAGTTAAAACTTGAACAAGATATTCAAGCTCTTGAATCAAGGTTAAATAAAATCCTGATTGTACAATCATGGAGGCATTGGATCAAAAGAAACAGGAGCTTGAATATATAAGGGATGAAATTATATCTCGTGTAAATTGGTATGAAAATGGTGAAAAATGTTCTGAATATTTCTGTAAGTTAGAAAAGCACTATTCTGCAAAAAAGATGCTTACAGAAGTTATTGATGATAAAGGTAATAATATCTCTGATCAGGGATCAATTCTTAAAGAATTAGAATTATTTTATTCAAATTTATACACTTCCAAGACAGTCGAAACCCGAGATCAGTCCTTTTTTGAACATAAATTTAAATTATCCAATGAACAAAGGGAAATGTGTGAAGGTAATTTAAGATTTTGATTAATTTATGTTAAAATGTCAAAAAAACACAGAAAGCTACATAAAGTTCATTTTAAGCTCACCTGGCCAAAGGCCATGTGAGCTATTGCCATCACTTGGCGTCCGTCGTCGTCGTCGTCGTCCGTCGTCGTCGTCGTCGTTAACTTTTCTTCAAACTTCTTCTCCTCTGAAACGGCTGCACAGATTCAAACCAAATTTGGTCTGGTGGTACTTTAGGGTATCCCCCACAGAACTGATGTGGGGATTTTTGATTCGTCGAAAAACATGGCCGCTGTTGCTAAAAATAGACCAGGGGGGTCAGACTACTGTTTTTGGCTAGTAAATCGAAAAGTATAAGAGATAGATGAAATCTGATGCCACGTTGCTGCTTCAGCATCAAAAGCTCTACAAAAGTCTCCATTGAGTCGAAGTTGTCAGATGACCCCTTATGGGAGTTACGGCCCCTTAAAGGTGAAAAATAGCATTTTTTCATGTTTTTGGTCTATAGAATGAAAACAATTGCAGATAGAGAGAAGCTGTTGCTTGCTTAAATGTTCAGCTCATTTAGCTCTACAAAAGTCATCAAAGGACAAAGTTGTCAGATCACCCCTTATAGGGGTTATGGCCCCTTAAAGGCAACAAAATAGAGTTTTTGGCCTATAGAATGAAAACTATTGGAGATAGAGAAAAGCTGTTGCTTGCTTAAATGTTCAGCTAATTTAGCTCTACAAAAGTCTCCATAATGACAAAGTTGTTGTCAGATGACCCCTTATAGGGGTTACGGCCCCTTAAAGGCAAAAAATAGTGTTTTTGGCCTATAGAATGAAAACTATTGCAGATAGAGAAAAGCTGTTGCTTGCTTAAATGTTCAGCTCATTTAGCTCTACAAAAGTCTCCATAGGGTCAAAGTTGTCAGATGACCCCTTATAGGGGTTATGGCCCCTTAAAGGCATAAAATAGAGTTTTTGGCCTATAGAATGAAAACTATTGCAGATAGAGAAAAGATGTTGCTTGCTTAAATGTTCAGCTCATTTAGCTCTACACAAGTCTCCATATGGTCGAAGTTGTCAGATGACCCCTTATAGGGGTTACGGCCCCTTACAGGCAAAAAATAGTGTTTTTGGCCTAAAGAAAGAAAACTTTTGCAGATAGAGAAAAGATGTTGCTTGCTTAATTGTTCAGCTTAATTAGCTCTACAAAAGTCTTTTTAGGGTTGAAGTTGTCAGATGACCCCTTTAAGGTGAAAAATAGTGTTTTTTGCTTTGGAATGAAAACTATTGCAGATAGAGAAAAGCTTTTCATTGCTTAAACATTCAGCTCATTTAGCTATACAAAAGTCTTTAAAGGGTTGACATTAAGACCAGGTGAGCGATTCAGGCTCCTGGGAGCCTCTTGTTATTCTTTACCCTTAAGTCTCAGGATGTCCTATTAAACAAAATACTATCATAAAAGGGAATTATGTGATATTTGAATAAGTGTATAAACGTTCAATATCTTGCTTTTCAACCTCCCAACTGTAAGGAGTGCGTTTATAGAGAGGGGGTTGAATGCTAAATTACTCAGTTCATCCATCGTTTGTTTGTTCTTTTTTTTCAATTTCTCCTGTGTCGGTACCTCTTTTTGTCTACTGTTGTTCATAATCATTTTAAGATGTATCATTCTAGGTAGGACCATATGCTAATACCATTATTGTGTTGGGTAGATTTGTATGCATTTATTTACGGCTGTCATTCTTCAGGTCATTTATGTCAAATAAGGTATACCAATTTGAGGTGAGCATGAGAGCTTATTAATGTGTACGCTTTTTTTTCAGATCAGGCGGAGTTACAACAAGCACATATGATGTAAATATTGCGACAGACAATTGCCCAAGTTATCTAGAGCACGTCCAAGCCGAGATAACCTTTACCTGGAGTGCATTGAGAGGTGTAACTGAAATTGTCCTTGTTTCGCCGTCTGGGACAAGTAGTCAATTGATGTCTTATCGAAATTTAGATGCCGTAGATAACGCAGGTTCGGGATCATTGACTTGGACGTTCATGTCCGTACAGTTTTGGAACGAGAATCCATCTGGAACATGGACCTTACAAATATCGGCATACCAAAACCTTGCAACAGGTATTTCGTCTTTATTTTGTTGCTGGGTTCTTCCTTGTCTTAATTGAATATTAATTATAAGAATATAAATGAAAAAAAAAAGCCAGCTGTATAATAGAAAACCACTTCTGAAGTTCTAAGAAAATATCAAATTTTGTGGGTTTTGAATAAAATGCATATTCATAGAACCATAAATTTGTGGTTGTGAATACGGAAATCGATATAGAATCACTCAACAAACACATTTCGTTGATTTGCCTGACTCACGAAAACAATGATATTCATATCATAAGAACAAAAAACAAAATATATAGTCAAACCTGTTTAAAACAGCCAATCAAAAATTGACAGCTCTACACAGGTGGCCTCTTAATCTAAGGTCAGATTTTCGTGCTCTCTTATATAGTCAATGACACACATATACACACATATACCTAAGTAATATGTGCATATACATGTATACATTTGTATACGTGATAGTATACGTGATGTTTTGGTAATTTTTATATTGCAAATGGATAAGAAGCTATTGCAGTATTTAGTTTATAACTTTTATTTTGATCATATGACATTCTTCTTTCGATTTTTCGTAGTTTCGTTTAGTCACTGGAAACTAACGTTGTATGGTACTGCAACAGACCCGTTGTCTGGTAAGTAGACATTTCTCTGTATTTGATAGAAAACTTAATGGTTGTATCCTAATTTTATTTTTCTAGTTCCGTATTATCGTTATACTTACAGTTGCATCATTTTCTGGATTTAAAGCAAAATCCGTATCAAATCTTAGACAATTCCCAAATTCGAATAGAGTAACTTTACAACTTTAAAGTTTACGTTTATTAATTATAGTGGAGGTTTGTACATGATACTTTAGCAGTATTATCATGTGCCCTGGTTATCAGACGAGGCCTCGATACGTTAAAATATAACTTGTGCTTTTTCAAGTTGTTTTTTTCGACATCTCTACAATATCGCCGCTAAATAATTGATGAATTTAATTGTATGTCCAAAATTTAAACCTTTCTGTTCTAGTATATATTTTATTTGATTTTATTCAGTACAAGGTAATAGTCAATCAAATGACAACAAAATTCCATGAAATTAAATTTTGCTACGCCTGACGCTCGTTTTCTCTATTGGTTATGGCTGTAAAAAGTAATCATTTTTAAAAGTTCTTAAAATAGTTAATCATCTAACAGTAACTAGAGACTGTAGCTTTATTTCTTAATATTTTTTCCTTTAACATTTTTATTAACAGATAAGATTTGTTTAAGCATGACTTTCGACATACGATTGCCCCAAATTGTACGAGTAGGTATTCTAAAAGTATCTCTTCAATGTTTTATTCTCTAATGAGTTTTCTTAAAAACTCGTACAGACCACGAAAATAAAAGAAAAGCAAGGTCCAATAAACTTACTTTCATTGTTATGCTAATGATGTCATGTGTTTGCTTGGTGAATTTCCTCAACTAATCCCCAAAAGACCCATGAATCGGATTCAAGTCATTCCTTGCTGTGCATCTTGTGGTCTTCCAATGATTACAATTAATGATACAGTAAAAGAGACGATTTGATTTTTCAAATTATAAATTATCTCAAATTTTGGAAATTTAACCACCGACATATGGGTGTATATTTTAAAAATTGTTTTATATGTCATAGTTAATACAAATTTGTAACTTTTTTTACCCAGACCGATGTTATACATGGTTATAATAAAATACTTGTAATAAAAACGGTATTAAGAACATTATTTTAGCCATTTGGATAAAAATTCTTCAATTTATCAGACCAAATAATCTACGGTCGTTTTTAATCAATTTTTGGCAAAAGGTTTTGATTAGATGGTCACCACGCAATCAAATCGTGGGATGTTTTACTACTGGGTCCTAGATTTGCAATAAAGAATAAGGTTAGGTGCCATTAAACTCTGAATAACCCTTCATTTTTTTTCGAAATTCTTGTACCAAGTCAGGACCTGTGCGATCATCGATTTCTCCGATATGGCCTTGCTATGTTTTGTTTTATATGACATTGATCATCCAAGCTCGGTAATTGTGTAACTACCCGTATAATAAAACGGATCTGGTTACCAAATTGTTTGAGGAATGTGGTAAATACTTGCTTTATCTTCCCTGTACCATTTTTAAAAACCATTTCACAATTTCAGGACTGACAGATCCAGAAACTGAAACAACTACGACACAACCGTCAACAGCGACTACTTCTAAAGAAAAGGAAACAACAACGATGCCTGGAATGGAATCAACCACAATGTCAAGTGTTCTTGCAACAACACTGAAAACTTCTTCTACTAGCAAAGTAACATCAACATCAAATCAAATGACGTCAACACCAAATCAATTAACGTCAACAGCAGATGAAATGACATCAACTTCCAACTCAAATCAAATGACGTCAACAGCAAATGAAATGACATCAACTACCAATTCAAATCAGATGACATCAACGTCAAATGAAATAACGTCATCAAACAGCGAATTAACTAACAGAACAGAAATAAGTATGTCTTTAATAAATAGAATTACAACAAACGATATTCGTATTGTTATGTGTCGTTATGAAAATCGAATAGTTCAGTCCATATATATAAATGCATATACTGTGGTTTCATTATTTTTCATGGGGTTTCAATTTTCGTGGTTTTCGTGGGTGGCCTTGTTAAAAAATAAGTCAAAATAACGAGAAATTAAAATGAAAACAAAATTCCAGACAATAAATTTTGCTTCGCCTGACGCGCGTTTCGTCTATACAAGACTCATCAGAGGCGCTCATCCAAAAATTCTGAAAAAGCCAAAATGAAATTGGTTACAACGAGAAGTGAAAGTCGTATTAACGAGAAACAAGTCGTAATGACGAGAAACAAGTCGTAAAGACGAGAGAAAGGGTCATTTTAACGAGAAATGAAAGTCATTATAACGAGAAATGAAACTCGTAATAACGAGAAATTAAACTTGTAATAACGAGAAAACGAAAATTAAGGTCGTGTTGATACTCATATTATAGGATCGGGAATGGGAATATTACATTAAATTTCATCATGATTAAAGATATTAGATTTGTAAAGTTATCCTTTTTCTATTTAGGTACACAGCGCACTAAATACGTTGGTCCGATCGTCGCTGGAACACTTGGTGGAGTTCTATTGATCACCTTGGTTATAGTTTTATATGCTGTCTGCGTTGGAAAGAAAGGAACAATTATTGAACCCACCTCCAAGTAGTTTGAACATTGAAACTTCCCGTGATGATTTTGAAGAAAATAAAAGCAAACAATCCATGTCATGCTTGTAAATAAGGATCATTCGTGAAAAGATCTGTATCTTTTAAATACTTTGCTTGATATTTCTATACGCGTGCATGTATATGTATAAATGAATTTACATGAATACATGTATATCGTCTGACGAAAATGTATCTGATACATGTCAGACTTACATGTACATGTAGTTTACATTTTTCGATCAGCTTTATGGTCTCTTTGTACATTTTTCCGTCCACAGAAATAAATTAAATGTGATATATGTTTCCTGTGATAATCTATTTACTAATAATTTATTTAATAATTGTTATTTAATAATTTATATTTTTATTCTTAACCAATAAAAATGCTAAAACCATGACCTGGTGAAACTGCTCCGAGATGTTTTGGAAACATTATGTACTTTAAATCGATATTCTTTTAACAAACTATTCGTATTTTCCAAAATTTATTCGGAATGAAGTTGGCTTCTTTATTTCTTATCGGCTACTGATGATTTATTTTGTTACATTAAAAGTTCGTCAAATGTATTCAATCACTATTATACGAATTATATGAAGGATATACAAAACATTGTCTACCTTTTTACATTTTTTTCTGTCACTTTATGTATTTGATATAGCTTATTTTTTCCTATGCTAACAAAGAAAATAAAAACACAACGATTGATTTTGCTTTCTTCATAAGGATGGGTTGCGATAAGGACCTATTTTGGCCCATCTACAGACGAAAAATAAAAAGTGTTTCATAGCCTGCTACTTTATACCTTATTTTGTAGCAAAATGATTGTACTGTTGTTAATGACTACTTTTAAATACTTTTGCATAAACACAGCTTGGAAAATCGTGTTCAAAATTGACATATTTTAAATGGAAATGTTATCTTGATTTAAAGAATATTTCAAGGTTGGAATTCAATAAATTGAAATGTTGTGTTGATATACTTGAAACCAGTGTTTACAATTCTATAAAAGGTTCATCATATATATACATCACTTTTAAAAACAATTTTAAATTTGAAATAACCGCTTATCTCCAAAAAAAACGAAGAAAACGGGGAGATTTTGCAAATTTTTTAACTACTGACCACAAAAAAATAATAGTCTTTTTAAATTTTCAATATGTCTTGCACGCGGAACAAGCTTTTAACTGATTTTATTTAGTAAAACAAATTTTTGAATAAAATATGGAGCTGGTTCCGCGTGCAAGTCTATACTTTCGGTAATATACCACTCATTTGCTCCACTTTCCCATAGGCACAATGTTAAAATAATTTGCGGTGGTTCATTTCAAACTCCATTTACTAAAAATGAAATAAGCTCTTAAACTACAGATTTGACGTTTATTTTCAAAAAAAATGAAAATATTAATCTTTTTCCACAAGACATTTTGTGATAGAATTTACCTAATTTAATTTTTGTTTGACTTTCGCGGTGGGCTGAAAAAGGGTCTTATTGCAACCCATCAGTAGTTCTTAAAATTAAATTTTACCTTTTGAAATGAAATATGTTTGTTTTTAGTTTTACAAGTGTGGACTCTAATGCATATTGCCTAGCAAGCCGCTATGGACACAAAACGCAAAGGTCTGCTTTAGTAACATAAAAAAGACTTTATTATTTCTAGGTCCTGCTAAGGTTTATTGTTGAATTCTATAAGTAGCCTTTGTTGTACACATACTATAAAATCAATCTAAAATTAAGCCATTTTAACTCGATAAACATGTTGATGAATCTAAGTCATGTAAGCGTTTATCCTAAACATTATTTGTTTTTATATCCAGTACGTTGTACATGTAGGTTCATTATCTCCTATTTAGTTTAAAATAACTGCATCAAAGTTTGGTTATGTTAGTGGAGGACATAGGAAACTATTGCAATTAGAGAAAAGCTGTTGCTTGCTTAAACCTTCAGCTCATCGAGCTCTACAAAAGTCTACATTGGATCAAAGATGTCACAGTCTGTTGTTTATAGGTCTTTATATATACTTATAAATCAGCTTAATGTTTAAGTTTAAAAAAGTTTCAATTTTCAAATTATTCTGAGAACAAAAGCTACCAACGGGATTCTAGGAATACCGAAGACGAAAATCAAACATATATTTTTTGCCTAGAAATTTTTACAATTTTCGTTTTATAATATTATTATTTTCAACATTTAGTTGCATTTCAAGCATGCGAAGATGTAAAAAAAAATCGTACATTGCTATTTTGACTTTTTCTAAGTGTGACCAAAAGGCAAACTGGACACATCCTTTTTTTGTATTTTTAGTCTTGGGCCAATGCAAGACGGCGAGCAGCGACTTATGGTCATGCTGAAGACTGCTGGCTGTTTTCCATTGTGAATTTTTAAATTCCCGTTTCTTTATGTTGGTTGTGTCACGTACAATTATTCCACATCTATTTATCGTCTACTTTAATGGTTATCATTTGTCAGATCAGCCTATGATTTTGAAGTATATAATATTATATGAAATAAGTTTAAACCCAATGTAGATCTCTTTATGAAAATTTGCAATGTACATGTATGCCTTTAAATTTTTTACGTCTAATAGCAATAAATTATATTATAACTCAAACAGGACCAGATCCAGAATTTTTTTATAGGGGTTGGTCCACATAAAGTCCGCTGTGGACGAATGACGAAAATGGGGTGGTTCCAGACAAATTATGCAGAAAACCTACTCGTTACTTGCGAAATTTTTGGCGGAAAGGAGGAAAATTCCAACCTCGGAACCCCCCCCCCCCTCCCCCCCGGATCCGCCACTGCTCAAATATTTTTGATTGTCATCTATTCAAAGATTGTCCCTCCCTTTATGATAGAGACTAAAGCAAACTTATACAGGAACGTTGCAATCCATGTTCCGCACACAGGGGCTTGGATTCTCGTCATTTATATTGACTTAAAAAAAAATCGACCCCCTACTCTATAATCCAAGCCACTGTGGTTCCGCACAGTTAAAATCATTTTCTGACACGTTTGTAAGAATAAGAATAAGAATAATTTTATTACCCAGTGACTGGGCCCATTTCTGGGCAAAGGTTACATTGATCTAACAATTGTACAAAGACATTACAACAATAATGGTGTTAAGTGTGGCGACTTTGGTCAATCGACAAAATTATCAAGCAATGATAACATTTTCGAACAACCAATAACTTGTGACAAATAAGTTTATTTTTCTGGATCGCAATAGCTTTGTGAGAAATAGATAAAATTATTCATCCTTATTAAAATGACCTAGATCAAGACAGACGAATGACCCAATGTGGCTATTTGTCATTTTCTAAAAATCAATAAAATGCTTGAATTGTGTGTGTCTGATTGACCTATATTTCTGTCTGTGATTATAAACTATCTTCAATGAATTAACATTTTGCAGTCAACAATTTATAAGAAAGTACGATTAAACATGTGCACAACCTGATAAAGTGACTATATGATCTAGTTGAATCGCATTATTGCTTTAAAACATCGCCACATAAAAGCATGAAAAACGAAGATGCTGATTACAACTTTTTTGCAAGATTTAACTTATTTTTGGTGTCCGATTAGTATTTTTGTCCTTTAAAACTTTATTCAATTAAGTAAATTTTCACAATCCAAAATCGAATATCCATTTATACGCTAAAGTTACGCAATATATGCTACACTGACTAAAATATAATCCGAAGCGGAACACATAAATCTATACTGGTCGCGGCCATATTGTCTTGATGGAAATCCGAAGATTGAGAATCCGAATATAGCCACCGAGTGAAAAGTGAAAGTATGTACATTACAAAGAGCTTTTGTAAATATAGAAACGACGGAAACAAACGACCTAATTGGAGTATCGCTGCCAATCTTTTTATAATAGGTAGTAATTATCCAAAGTAAACGTACATTTACGTTTTCATAAGAGCGCAGTTGATACAATCACACATTTTAAACCTGCGTTATATCCCCATTCAATGTATGATTTTTTAACCTTGTGTTTGATAATCATTAAATGTAATAATTATGTATTTTAGTGATAAGTCACAAACTTGCAGTATTAAGTAGTACTTGAGTGTTTTGAATGCTTGTTAGAGAGGCAAATCTGTTTTCTTTCACACGACATAAGGGACCGACCATTTAACTTGAAATTGGGGCCTTGGTTTTTTTCCTAAAAAATATTCTGAAAATTATTTTTGATGAAAAAAATATTTTGGCAGCTAAGGGTAAGAAAAAAAATATTCTGAAGAAAGATTTCTGCTATAAAAAATAATGCTGATAATGAAAAAATATTCTGTCGCGACGCCTTCGAAAAATAAGCGCAAAAAAAAATCATGATAAAAAAAAAAAAAAACCAAGCCCCCCTTTAAGTTAAATGGTTCGTCCCTAATAGCATTCATTTTGTTTTGTATTTATTTGTTACATTGTATCGCTGGAGAAGTTTTAATTCTCGATGAAACTAAACAGCATGTTAGACTTTGACAACGACTTTTGCAGAGTAAAAGCTTATTTAAAAGAGATAAAAATGTATTTTGTGCTATATAATCAAACTAATCTGGACAATTAATTCAAATTTTATACGGGAACGTAATTATATTCATGAAATAAAATATTTTGTAATTTTATTGGCGTGAGACAGAACTAGCGTGGACAGCATTTCAACCACAGGGGCTTGAATTCTGGTCATTTATATCGACCTATAAAAAATCGACCCCCTACTCTATAATACCCACAAGGGAGGAAAGCCGCCATCTTGGCAAAATTTCTCCCACTCCCTCCAAAATCCAAAATTTTCAAAATTTCCTTTTGATAAACAGCCAATAGCGCATCACTTCCGTTCGTTTTGATCAAAATTGTAAAAAGTAGTGAAATTTTCATTAAACATTGGAAAATATAAGCCAACGAGTTGCGTTTTGCAACCATGCATGGTACGGATGGAATGGAAAATCATTTGTAAGTTGCATAACAACGTCAGATGTACAAGACGTATAGAATAGAGACAAATAAATAGATTTTGGAGGGAGTGAGTGAAATTTTGCCAAGATGACGGCTTTCCTCCTCTAAGACCACTCAACAAATTTTGATGAGACTTGGTAGGATTGTTTATCATAATATGCAGTTAATCACATTGCAAAGCCGTTTTAATTTGTCAAATTTTATGGGCAACTTTGCTTCAGCGGCGGAGGACAATGGCTACGTGAAGCAATCTTGTTTAGTCATCAGACACTAAAGGTAAATGTTTGTGGTGTAGCCAATACCTGTATTAATTCTCTTCCTTAAGTGCAATATTGTCCTGAATTGTTCTTTAAAACCTACCAGAGCACTTCCTTTAACATTTTATTTCAAACAAGCAAACATTTAGAACCAGTTAGCTCGAAAAGCAACTTAGAAGGATGCCCTCTCCGAATAAAATTTTCAAAATCTTGTGACAAATTGAAAAGAAAATCTATTGGATAAAAAAATTATTAGTAGTTGTTTTGGTCATGCACCTTTACCTCTTTAAACCTTTATAACTGTTATAATCAAACGTATTCTTTACCTTTTTTTCAGTTCAGTTGACTTCAATATAAACTTGAATTTTAGAGGTATTTGATAGGTCTTTATATGCATAGTTTGGTGTTAACAAATGTCGCCCTTTTTGGTCACCAGTTTTCCCTTACACAAAAGAACTTAACTAATATGGTTATACATTTACACTTTGATTAACTTATATCTGGATAAGCGTACTTTGAAGGAACCCCTTTCCAAAAACAAAAACAAGATTGATAAAAAGACCTTAGGTAAGTTTCTATTAAACTATTTGGTTTAATGTGTAGCATATGTACAATGTATTATTGATGATATTAGTATTAATGTTATTTACAGTTTTTATAAAGCGCTGTACATCAAACATTAAAAAACATGCAAATAAATTCTTTGGTCTCAAAAATGAAAATATAGCAAATAAAGGTAATAACAAAACTACCGAACCTGAATGATCAATCTCATAGTCCAGAGAAATTGACAAAAAAACGAATCAGTCATACCGGAAAACTGGTGGATCGCAATGGTCCTGACTTGGTACAGGAATTTCAAACGAAATAGTGGGTTAAACCAGGTTGTATGTCGCCAAACCTCCCTTTTCCATTGCGATCTTAGGATCCGGTAATGACCATAGAACACAACATAGTTGTGAGACACAATAGGGATATATAAGCATAATTTCGAAATCACAAAAAAGAGATGCCAATTTAAAAAAAGTAAAACACACATCTATTAAAAAAAACCCAAACCAATAGATAAGACAACTCAAACTAGATATATAAAAAAGGTTAAACTGAAACAAGACTTTAAAATACAAAGTAATAATTAAATGAATCAAATGAAAATTCAAAATAAATCAGTAAAACATTAGTTAAAATGCAAGAAAATAATTCATATCTAAATCATCGGAAGACCAAAAATACTAATGTCAAAAGTGACGCATTAAACCTGCAAAGAACCAAAAAGAAGGCTAAATCAGCACCAAGTTGAAATCAATTTAGGACTTTAACCATCAATGATTCTTCCCACTGTTACAAGACGGCGAAAATTTTAACACTGCCATCTTAGGAAAGATTGTGTTTTTACTCACACATTGACGTGATAAGCACATTAGGAAGTGTTGTCGGATTTGACATAACACTATCTGGAGGTTCTTGAAGAGGAAACCCTTGAAAAAGATTAAATGCTGAAAATCCCTTTACATTTGTTGCCGATTGCGAATCAAAAGAGGTTAAACACTAGTGTGCATCGGCATAAGAGCAACAACTTTCGACGTCCACTGGAAATGTATTCCCAAACAGGCTACTAGGTGAAAAAGACACCGGATTCACGTGACAAGAAACACAATCTGAAATGAGAGTTGGAAAAATTGTGATAAT
>OZ020308.1:15378899-15522894 GCA_963971305.1 Arcuatula senhousia
TCCTTTGTACAAGCATGATTAAAATGTTAAATATTGGGTATCAAATATTTGTGATAATAAGATATTATCAGTGACATCAAAGTTGGAAAATACAAGCTAAAAATAGTTGTAAAAACAACCAGTTATTGTATGATTTGTTCCCTATATCAATTTTGAAACGAACAAAAAAGTCTAAAAATACTTCCGCTTACAATAATTTTTATCTTTAATATGAGATGCTTGACTGTTTTTAATTGTATAACATAGATAGATAACAATCAAACACATTCAAAATTATGAATTATTCCTTGTGACATTGAACTAATGTAGGACTAAATATAAAACGTCAATCTTTGTATAAAGGTAGCAAATAAAGCTTTAAATATTACATCCGTTTTCAGTGGATATTCCAAACAATTTATATGGTTGACTTATACTGACTGATTTTAAGAAATAGAGGTAGCATCAAAACTACATGTACAAGACAAGGAAGATGAATCTTTAAATCTTGAAAAGATTGATACATGTCAATGCCACTACACATTAAAACATTTATGTTTTGTTCTCATATTTCCAGTATCGTTTTAGAAATAGGAGGCATGATGGAATTTTCAAATATGATATGTTTTAACAAATACTATTATGAAATGTTTAAATAATAATAATGTAATCAAATCATTACTTTACCAGACTTACAGTGCAGTTATAATCTTCTTTTGTTTTTTTTTCTGTTCAGAAGAAATCACAACTAGTTAAATAGCTTCCTAATATACAATATATGAACTATAATTGTCACTGTTCGGAAACCCGATTATATAAAATTTAAATGTTTTGGAAAAATCAGAATTCCAATATGAAGTTAATAAATTTCCGAATCTAATTTTAGATAATTTAATGTCTTTCTAAGTAAAACAAAACTTTATTTACAAAGGAGGTATAGGATATGGACTAAAAACATAAAGCATGAAAACAAAAGTTAAATAGTACACAAGAGTAATTGAAACACAATTATTATGCAAATCACTTCCATAATGACAATGATATTGTAAGTTCACAAATCATACCTCAAAATGGTTTACAAACTAGTTGAAATAAAAAGCATACAATTAGAATGATAAACATATCATTTCAACCGATTGCATAAAAAACAAAGCTGTATTATAAAGCAAAACAAAAGAGGTACATGAACTCAAAAATTTTAATTCCGAATACACTTTACTATAATACATCACAAAATTCTGTGCTATTCTTGTTATAAATAATGTACATAAATGGTTTTCCCTTCTAGGCAGCTAAGAATTGCTTCTTGTTATGACCACTATCATTTTCAAATCCAATTCTGTCATTGTTTGTAGTCCATAGCTCTGCGTTCACCATTGGTCTTTAAAAAACAAGAAAGAAACAAAGAAATGATCAATCATACAAGGTGCATCAAGAGAAGTTAAAACTATACACATAAGCTCACATTCGTGGATAAAGGTATTGTCAAAATTAACGAACGAGCATCAATTTAAAATGTCGAAGAGAACAACAAGAAAGACATATCGGAAAAATCAATGATAGCAATATACATGGGTTGCACAAAGTTTCCGTTTCGGATTTGACTGGTCATTTGGACGAGGTCATCAGGGGTCACGGGGAGGACACACGATGTCATTCAACATGAGACAAAGGGAACGGCATTTTCTATCAACGAGTTTTCTGTAATTATTCAACATATGGGAAAAAACTCATTTTCAAATGTCAAATAAACCCACAGGCAACATTTCCAACCCATAAAAAATCAATCTTGAACGGAAATAAAGAAATAACTTTCTTCATCCATTAGCGTGCTGGAACCATTTTTTTACCAGTTCCTCCTCGTTTGGCTAAAAACGCGACCGATCCCGCAAATTTGCAACCCGTGTATTGGTATAGGCATTAAATAAAAAGCTTCGCCGAGCGCAGCATGATACGACCGCAACATGTTGAACCCTGTATGTTTTAGGCCTAATATGGATAGTCTATTGTTCTGGACACATGCAGCCCATGGTGGACTGACAAAGGTTTTTGACACATGCTTCTCTGATGGACTTTCAACCCAGGGGCTAAAAATATAAATTTTGAATGTTGTATTCTACTCTTTAAAAGAATAATGTTTGGGGAAAAAATTAAAAATCGAACCAGAATTTTTTTTAAATTATGATTACAGCCCAAAAAATTTATTCTTAAATTTAGAATTGCTACCTGACAAGAATAAATTTGCAAAAAAAATTTTCAAAATCGGACCACAAATAAAAAAGCCTCATTTGGCCCCTAATTACGTAATAGGGGGAAAAAGGGGGGGTCGCAAAAATTAATTCCTAATTTTGTATTTGCTATTTGACAAGAACAAACATGCAAAAAAAATTTTCAAAATCGGACAAGAAATAAAAAAGTTTCAATTTCGGCCCCATTTGGCCCCTAATTACATAATAAGGGGAAAAAGGGGGGGGGTCGCAAAAATTAATTCTTAATTTTGTATCCGCTATTTGACAAGAACAAACATGCAAAAAAAAATTTCAAAATCGGACCAGAAATAAAAAAGTTTCAATTGCGGCCCCTTTTGGCCCCTTATTACGTAACAGGTGAAAAAGGGGTGGGGGTCGCAAAAATAAATTCTCAAATTTGGATTCGCTACTTGACAAAAATAAACTTGCAAAAAAAAATTTCAAAATCGGACCACAAATAAAAAAGTTTCGATTTTGGCCCCGTTTGGCCCCTAATTACGTAATAGGGGGAAAAAGGGGGGGTCGCAAAAATTAATTTTCTTAATTTTGTATCCACTATTTGACAAGAACAAACATGTAAAAAAAAATTTCAAAATCGGACCACAAATAAAAAAGTTTTTATTTTGGCCCCTTTTGGCCCCTAATTACACAACGGAAAAAAGGGGGGCGCAAAAATTCATCAGGTTCATTCTTTTATTGTAAGAAACATTCTTGACAAATTTCACAGCAATAGGCCAACTAGGACCAAAGTTATGGTGGAAACAAGTAAAATATTTGAATTTTTTTCCCCTTTTGGGCCCCTAATTTCAAACAAAAAAAGGGGGGACCCCCAAAATCAATCCCATTCATCCTTGTATGGTAAGGAACATCACTGTCAAATTTCATAGCAATTGGATAACTAGAACTAAAGTTATTGTGGAAACAAACAAAAAAGTAGTATTTTTGGCCCTTTTTTGGCCCCTAATTTCTAAACGAAAAATGGGGGGACCCCCAAAATCAATCCCATGCATCCTTTTATGGTAAGGAACATCATTGTAAAGTTTCATAGCAATCGGATAACTGGAACTAAAGTTATTGTGGAAACACTAAAAAGTTAACAGACAACGACGACGACGACAACGACGACAACGACGACGACAGCATCATACCATAATACGTCCGCAAATTTTTTGCGGTCGTATAAAAATGGCGGGTTATGTTTAGATGATTTAGTTGACACACAAAAGGATCTTTTAGCAAGGGGCAAAGCAGTCAATGTCATACTTTTCAGTCAAAAATTTGAACAAAAAACAGCATGTGCAATGTGTATATGTAAAGAAAACTTAACATTGCTCTATATGCTACTTTTGAGAAAGACATGCACTTAATCTGAAGTAAAAATCAAAAAGGCAAAAAAATAAAGACCTTCATTACGAGAACATTTTGAAAAAGAATAAAATTCAAAAGACTGTACTTTTGTCATGTAAAGGTTATTGTTTTAACTAATCATTTTTTAAACACACTTATTATCATCTAATAAATGACGAAGGTATTCAAATACATTTGTAGTTTTAACGTCGGCTGCATTCAATGTTTTGACTACAACAAATTAAGTTTAAATCACACATAAATGTAAAATTATAAAAGATTTTCTGCAGCGACACGTAATAGAGTTGAATGTAGTCTTTGTGACATTTACACATGTACGAAGGATCACTGAAGTACTAAAAGAGTATTAATTTCTAGACTTTATAAACATTGGAGACAATTTACCTAACTAAGTTACTACCCATTGATCCCGGATCTAGAGTGTTCCGAAAGGAAAAAAGTCATTGTTTGATTCCATGTTTCACTTGGTTTTTATAAACAGTAAAGGTTTAATGATGGAGAAAGAAAGACATAACAACTCTTCGATAATCCTACATATGTTCTCATGAGCGACTGAAATCTTTTTTTTTTCTACGCGAACAGTAATGAAATATATTTTAAGTTCATTAAGTAATGTCGACAATCTAGGCATCAACCATTATCTTATTGGGGTGATAATAATAATTAATATTATTACCTTTTGATAAAAATTATTCGTTGGTTAATTAATTTCATTAATGTTTTTTAGATGACTGACATAAGCATGATCAATGATGGTACTTGTGGTAGCTGTAACTCTAGAAGTGTTGTAATTATTTGTAATAAACATTTTCTCTTGAATCATGTTTGATCACTTTGTATAACAGCATCCATCTGTGTAATCTATGTAAACCAATAATCTCCAGGCCACTTTCCTGGGCTTTATCAATTTACTTTAAAATCATCAATCCATGATTGTGTATATTAGGTTTTACAGAAAAACAAGTAACCCATCCCTAATTATCTTGAGATTCACTTTTGTCTTCTCTTTCTAATCCAAATCCTTCAATTTTTATCATATCCCTTGAGGTTTCATTTGTGAGAAACGTTCCACAGTCATAGAATATGCGTATTACCTTTTTAATTATGAAATTGTTTTACCTCATCAACTTTTGAATAACAGTTTCTAATGTTTTAATGAGACATTTTAAGACCAGATTTAATTTATGCAAAATATGTTTGTTTCTTGCCTTTTAACCTGTTCATTATTTTCATTGTTATGATTTAGTTTAGATTTTTAATTTGCCTTTCGTTGGGCTATTTTTAGGTATTGAAATTGTATTAAGAAATATGGAAGATGTTTTATTAAAAGATAAACATTAACATGTTGTTAAGTTACAGTTCGAAAATAAATCACTTAAGCAAGACACTCTGTTTTTTAATTTCAAGGATACATTTTTCGACAGAACATGCATTGCCGTTTTATCTAGCTATCCTAGGTTTTTACACCATTTTCTCCAGAGCTTTATTGGGCATTGAGCCCCGGAAACCCCCTGTCCTTTGCTACGTTTGGCAAACCACTCATGACCTGGACTCTAGTAAAGGACATTTAGGTACAAGCTTAACCATTGGAAAACGAGACCTTAATGACAATATAAACTACTGTATGTGTAAACACACATCTGCTAAAAGCAACAGTGGGATGGATGATAAGAAATCAGCTGTAGTATGTTCAAAGAAGACCAGAAACACTATTATCCAGAGTCACAAAATCAACATTATAGCAATAAAGTGCTTACAGTATAAAATGCAATGCAGGACGAAATATCAAAACAATATTTAAAAGGCTCAGCAAAAATGTATAAAAACCACGAAGAAAACTCCAGGAATACAAAGGATAAGAATAATGTAGAGATCATAAATGTACATGCATAATCAACAAATAAAAAAAAAACCTTCACCGAGCGCAAAATGATACGAAAGCAACATTTTGAACCATGTACGTTTGAGTCCCAATATGGATCATACATAGTCAATAACTCTGGACACTTGCAGTCCATAATAGACTGAAAAAGTGTTTTGACACAGGCATTTTTGGTGGAATTTCAAATCCACACTTTAACAAGGGATTTCAATAGATTATTTTTTAAAGCAGACCTAAACAAATACAGTTACAAAACAAACCCCCTTTCGGTCCCTTCTTTCATGGGAAGAATAGGGGGAGTCTCAAAATTTAATCCTAACTTTTGTAAATTAAATACCTGACAAGAAATAATTAGCAAAAAAAATAAAATCGGACAATAGATTAAAACTTTTTAATTTACCACTTTTGCCACTTATTTCTAGCGGAAAAGGGGGGGGGGTGTAAAAAATAATCCTCCATTTTGTATCCATATTATTTGACAAGATTTAACTTGCAATTTTTTTTAATCGGACCAGAAATTCAAAAAGTTACATTTTGCCCCTTTTTGGCTCCATATTTCTAAATATAAAAAGAGACCACAAAAGCATTTCCAAATATGGATTGATAGTAAGAAACATCATTGTCAATTTCATAGTGATTGGCCAACCAGAACCACATAAGTTATTGCAAGAACTAATAAATTATTGATTTTTATTCTCTTTAAGGCATAAACTTCTCAACAAATAAAGGGTCGACCCCCAAAATCAATCACAGTCATCCTTTATGGTATGAAACATTTTTGAAAAAATTCACAGCTTTTGGTCAATCACAACATAAGTAATCGTGGAAACAAACAGTCAAAGTTGTAGTTTTGTCCCCTTTTGGTCCCTTATTTCTGAAACAAAACGAGGAGAATCCCAAAATAAATCCCATCCTTCCTTTAAGGTTAAGAAACATCATTGTCAAATTTCATAGCAATTTGACCACTTGAACCCAAGTCATTTGGGAACACTCAAGATAACAGACAACGACAACAATGATGGCAGTAACATACAATTATCATGATTATACGTCCGCAACTTTTTTTGCGATCTGATATTGAGTTGAATTCTAAATATTTTGTTAAAAAATTATTTTGCTTTTGTCAAAAAAAAATTATTATCTTGATGGAAAATACCATCAACGAAATGGTTCGTGCCCTAGGAACATTTATTCATTGTACAGCATTGATGTTGGTGGTAAGAAAGATTCAAATTACCTGACTTTTGAAAAGGGTCCCTTCGCCTTTTTAAAATGGTGAATTATCATCACTAAGGAAAGGATTGCAACTGATCCCGCTGATACACATGCAGCAATAATCACAGTGTTAGAAACCCCGTCCGCTAGAAAAAAAAATAAATTAGCATAAAGACAAAATGTATGAGATCATCTTATTTTTTTTTATATATTAAAAAAAAAGTTGACAGTGAAAAGTCAATCACATTCTTTCTAACTATATGAAACATACAGCTATTTTTAACTTTTAATGATTCGGCAAAATCTTTGTCTAAATGTTCAAATTTGTTGATGAAATGTTAAAAGTATTCTTGATTTACGTGACAGTGTCTAATTACCCTTACCAATACAATCAGTTCTCATTTTACTGCCAGATAGCTCTGTTTTGTATCCATCACCGCATTGAACACATGAGAGCTGGTTTTTCATCTCTTGATAATAGCCGATAGGACAAGGTTCACACTTGTTAAGTTTATAATATGCTCCTGGTAAACATTCTGTAGAACGAAGAGTTTAAGAATTTTAGAAAATGGCCAAAAATACAATTCACCAGTACACTAATTTAAAATTCAAAACAGTTTTTTTTAAATAAACATCCGTATATTATTTCATATCATTTGGGAATATTTATTTATTTTACAGTAAATGTACGTCAGGAATATAACCGATTATATAAAATTACCCGGTCCTACAATCAAAATGCATGTGAATTTAAAAAATAAAGAAATCGCTAGTCCTTTTTGCATTTAGAATCTAGAAAGATTTATGTAAGATTTCTAGCTATGCTGATATCTGAAAAGTAAGGTAAAGTTTCTATTTTTTCTTACCGGGATTTTAAAATCATGAAGTATGCATGTCAATTTACTCAGTATCTTGTTAAAATATTGTATTTGCTATGTGCGGACAAAAGAACTTTCCTACATGATGAGACTTATCAAACTGCAAAACCAATAAACTAAAGCTAATCATCAGCTTTTAACATTTTTCTTAAAGAATATGTTTGATCGACGACAAGTAGCTAACCCCTTGAACTTAGTTGGAAACTGAACTTACCTAAAACATCCACTTCTATGCCCTCTGATGTTCTGTTGGCTACTATATTTTCAGCTTCACAACGGTATATCCCCTTGTGTGTTGTTTGAACTGCTTCAATTATCAGATGTTCTTCAGTAGCATTCAGTAATTTTGAATTGTTAAAATACCAGCGTACATTCGGCTTAGGGTGTCCGGACACTGCACACAATATATCTAAGACACTACCTTCCAAAACAATCTTCTTTTCAGCTTTGAAAGTGAACTTTGGTGGCGTCGAATACCATATATTTGTACGATTTAACTCCACAAGTGATTTCGAAATATCTGATGCCTTTTGGTTGGACTCTTTAATTGTCCAGGAATCGTTACGGAGTAGTTCCAGAAATTCAACTTCCAATTTCGTTGTAACATCACGACTTGTGGCTATACCTTTGATTGAGTCATCACTGAATACATCATGAAGCTGTAAAAAGGCAAAAATCACACAGTCCTCATAACCAATACAATCCGACTCGTTAAAATAGTCTTTCGTTATGTTTCCCATGGCCAACTCCCAATCGTTCATAACAGACATTGATTTCGCTTCGGACTGTTGAGAGTTCATGATGTTGTACAAGTCTATTGTGATTTCATCCATTATGAACAAGTCACTGGCAAATGGAGAGGATGACAGGTTCAACAAAGCTGCGTCTATCTGTTCGCTTGACAAGTTGAAAGTTTTTAAAGCATAGTCCTTATTGATTCCAAAGTCTACTGTAGAGAAGTTAAAGTTTGAGAGATTATACGACATTGGCATTTGGAAATTGTTTTCGGCATCGTCTATTGCTTTGGTGGACTCATTGGTCATCAGTGTTAGAAGGTCAATGGCAGAAAAGAAAAAGGAATGTAGATTTAAAAACGATCTACATTGAAATGTAAAATATTCTACGCGATCTTTGAATCTGTTTTTGAAATTAATATTTGTGTTTTCTATTAGTGTAAAGTTGTTTCCGAAAGGATTTAAGTTTTCAGAACTATTTATACCATTTGGAAGATCCATTATTGATCGTTTATGTATTTGGACTATGTGATGAAGGGTTGCCATTGACTTAAACGAAAAATCACGTCTCTTTCTTTTCCCAAACATATCACCAACTGTCTCAAATAAAGTTGAAACTGTTGACTGCACGATTTTTAACATGCTGACAAATGGATGGCGAAAATCAAATTCAAACTTAATTGTATGCCAATTGAGATGAAATGCTTGAACCTCACATGAAACATCAAAAAATGACGGATTAGTGGTTGTTATTTGAAGCTCAAATTTACAGTTTCTTACATCTATCAGTTGGTTAAGTCCATATTTCACTATCAAATCAAAAACGTACAGAGCGGATTTTACCAAAAATTTTACACCTTCAACTGCGAATTTGGCGGCTTCTAAAATCCATTTTGCAGTTTCCAGCCCAATTTTGGCTACCTCAAGAACGCCATTTGCTATATCAAGGACTACTCTCGATTTATCCACAACAAATTGTGCAGCGGATATCGCAGATTTGGCAATGTCAAGAGCTAACATAGGGGCTTTAACAAACAACTTGGCAGCTTCAAGGGCAACATACGCAGCACTGCGGACAACGTGACAAGCAGCGTTTGCAAGGTGACATGGAATATCTGGAACACGAAACAAGCAGTTTGTCCAACTCAGGCACCATCCCCATCCACATCTAACCCATTTTAAACCTCCCACGCAGATACCAGCACAGGTACGTATTTTACAAAGATTGTCAACATTTTTCTGAGCTTTGTTTAATTGATCAATTGCGTGCTGAAATGGTCCTTTTGCATCTTCGAGCTTCCGCTTTGCTACATTCATAGCGCTAACAGCTGAGTCAAAATTCTTATGGGCACCGTTTACCTTTTCTTGCGCTTCTGAAATTTTGCTTTGTGCATTTGAAAGCCCGCTCTGGGCACTTGACAAGGAATCAATAGCCTGGTTCATTCTATTATTAGCGCTATCTGCAAGTTTTGAAGAGAGAATGAGTAATCCATCAAGAAATGATCCCCCAAAGTCGTCTTCTCCCAGCTTGACCACAAATTGTCCTTTGACATGAAATCGCAGGTCCGACCAGTCCGAGGCAATCTCAGCTGATAAATGATATTTGGCAAAATATGTGTCCCATATGTTCCCTTCCATATCCATGAGTATCATTTTGTTTGATATGATTACATCTGTTGCTTGCTCTATACCTAAAAGATTCGCATAAGTTCTGAAATGGGCTACGAATAATACGACGTTTTCTTTCATAGGAAATGCAATGCTTATCACCATTCCATATTCAGATCTTATAAAAAAGTTAAACCGTCGACTTATTGTTAACTTTACTAAAGCTTTCGCGGTTTTGTGGCCTTTAAGAATCTCGTACGCTTTTTTAAATTTACTACATTGTTCAAGCTCGTCCAAGTCATGTAAATATTCAACATCCGCACTGCCAAAACCAAGTTTACCTAAATAAATATCATTTGCAGAGAATTTTAGGCCAAATCCTATTTTCTGGGGAATCACAGACAGCATTTTGGTTCTCAACTTCTCAATTATACCTTCTACTCTATTGCTTATCAAAGAAATTTCGTTGTTCAGTAGTTCACTCAAAGATTTTGCCAATGGGTTTTCTTCATATTCCGTCATGTCTATAATCTTAAGACTTGTGCTTTGTATATCGCGTATAAATGTGTTCCAAATGTGCCCAAACGCAATGACTGTATGTTTTACTAGAATATTGCGGCTTGTATAAAATTCGTTTGTTAAATTTGTCATATCGTGCAATGCATTTTGTAAGTCAGTGACCACGGCCTTCATAGCAATTAATCCCTGCTGCTCTAGAACTTTGGTTATTCCTGTCATCCGATCACCAAACTGTTCAATTACGGTTTTGAGATCAGTGATGTCTTCCAGAATATCAATATTTGTATCATGTGTAGACAATGCAAGCGGTATAAAAGCAAAGGCTCGAATATTTGGAACAAGTCGCCATGTTTTTAAAATTGGGACATTTCTAAATGGATTGCCACTCAATAAAAAAGATGCAAATAGTCCTTCTGGATTAGCTGATTCTCCACAAAATCTTCTTTCTTTGTTACCTGAATAACAAAATTGTAAATGAAACAAACGTTTATTATGTTCATATAAGGAATTCACTTTAGTTTGTATTTAGCGTTTCGGTTTGAATTAATGGGTAAGATATAATCTAGTCGTTAATTTGCAGCCATAAAATGCAATAAGTAAAATGGCGCAATTACTCTTGTAGTAAGCCGCCTTCCAAAACAAAAAGAAGAAGAAGAATGGGTAAGTGAATAAGTGTTTGCACCCTTGCAACACTAAATAGGCTATATAAAGGCAATAAAAATGAAAATGATGATAAAATGAACATGAAATGATGATGAAAAATATGGGCAGAAGAAGTAAACATAGAAACAGTAGATGTTTCAGACCACAGTATAAGGGGCTATGTTGTGCACTACTTGGCGGTCCACAAAGAGATCTTTCACGAGCATAAAGCATGGCAATCTCCACAATATACGACCGCCTATGATCAGTGGTCAGACTTTTTGAATTAAAGAACTGACCACCTCCGCAGATGAAGGCCAACATATCCAGGCACCAAGGATACACACGTGGTCGCTTTTTGGGATGAGCAATAACCTTATGTCAGAATCAAAATTCCCTTAGTTGCCTCTTACTATCCGACAAGCTACGCTCTACTGAAGGCCTTATAGCCACCGGGCCCTGCACGGGGCCGTTACGGTTAAATTGATTTGGTTTTTTATGGATAAATTTTATGAGTTAATACTTATTGTCAAAACTCGTATTCAGGATGTTTATAAATCAATAATCAATACAGGCGGGTATACTATAACATTATTTTATACCATTTTTTTTCTTTAGTTATTAGTTATAAACCATAAGCGTCTTCAATAACAAATCATTCTGCACAAAATTACTCAGGCGTAACTTAAAAGTTTGACGATCATGAAAATTCTTCCTTCGTTATCAGCTTCTGGTGGAAAAATTCAAAATTTTAAATGAACGTATAGATTAGTTTTTGTTTCGATAGTTGTTTTGCTGACTGTTGTACTGAGATGATCATCTTATTATCCTTACTATGTCTTCACAACCGTGTTACGTTGTGTGCTACTATCGGTCGATAAGATCACAATAGAATAGGGAGGTTAGGTACGCAATAAAACCTGTTTTAACCTACCATCCCATTTGAAATGCCTGTTCCAAGTCAGGACAATTGCGGTCTAAAACTATTCCATTGTGTCTTCCATGTTTTGTCTTTTCTCCTGGACATTGAGACTGTTATAATCTTTATTTGATACATTGTCAAAATTACTAAAAGATTGTTGTCTGAAACATTTTTCTAAAATATTAGCAATATTGAGATTTGTGATAATATAAGTGATCAATCATAAATAAAGAATTTACTAGGACTTGCCTCCAATTGACAAATATGCATCAAGCGAAGATGTAAGTTTAATATCAAGTGAGTATGTGCTGCCAAGTAAGGTTATTGAAAATTGTGGCTGGTTGGTCCGTATTTTCAATAAAACATTCCATTCCTCAACGAAAAAACCTGTTATCAGCTAAAAGAAAGAAAACAAAAACAACTTAAATTGACAGAAGAGATAATAAAACTTAATAATTGCGTGGTCGAACCTCAAGCCTTACAATGAAAAAAAAACAAATTTGTTGTTAATCAAATAAACGAAAAGAGACAACACAAAAACACAAATACAACTGAATTGCAATCAATAACGTGGACTTAGGTTGTAACGAGGGTGCACTCAAGTGCTACGGAGGGGTAAACAGGTTCCTCTTGGCGCTACACACCCGTTAGTGCAAGAAAACTTTGAAACAGTAGATGAGCTCTTTTCAGAAAGTAACATTTACCTAAATTTTCAATGAATTAATCAATTTAAAATTAATAACAGTTATTGCATCAACTGAACATGTCTGTTATTTAACATAAGGTTCGGATATTATTCATTTAAAAGTAAGTACCGTTGATATCGTTGGAACCCCAATAAATATTTCTGTGTTGCCATCAACAAAAAACTGAAGATCCGAATTCATCCATGTGAACTTGACATCTGAACTCAACCATACATTGGCCTGAGGAAAAACACTAAAACAGATAAAGTGAAGTGATTAGATCGAGTAAAATGTCTTAATAAAGACAAATCATTATTTTTACGCATGCATGCGATATACAAGTATGTTTTTTGTAAATAAATAGTATAACAAAATTTCCGAAATGAAATGACCATTCCCGAATGTTCAAAAAAGGCAAAACAAAAATGATGAAATTGTTGATTACAATATGGCCCTTACTTAGTATAAGCATTTCAAAAGAAATGGATACACGTAATGCGTTGAGCAAGTATTTTTGCGCCAAACATTTCGATTGTTATTTGAGAGTCTAATAGTAACACATATCAAGACATCTTAATTCAAATATACATGGGACCCACAATAGATAGTGAGGTGATCATCTCAGTAACCATGTAAAAATAACTATTAATTTAAGATTATAGAGACATTTTACACATTTTTTACTTTTTTTTCCCTTAAAGTTTTAAATTCCTACAGTTCATGGTTTGGAAAATCAGGATACATGTATACAATCAGTCTCATTTTAACTTCAACTCATCCCGATCCAGTAAATTTACCTATATTTAAAGTGATTTTCTCCATTCCACAGTTCTAGTTCTTGTGTTTGTCCTCCTTTGGCTACATCGATATGTTTAGATTTTGATAAGCCAAACCCACGTGGTCTAAATGACAGTCCAGTTGTAGATTTTAGAGATTTGAAGATATCGAAATTTCCAAGGATGTCTCTTGATTCTGGAGGCAGGAGCAGATAAAACGTCCCAGGGATGTTTTCACATATATCTACTATCAAACATATTTTATTTCCTGACAATTGTGATGGAATGTGAACGGTTTTCCCATAAATTGAGATGCTTAGACCAGATCCAAATCTTAGTACACTGTACATATTGTTCTTCTGAAGAGGTGCACCCTTGCATTCATGGACGTCATCCAACTCATAACCATGCATCAAGTCCGTTTTTAAATCTCTGATAGACAAAGCCGTACTCCCTGACTTACTGAATTTGATCCATTCTGGGATAACATGAAATAGTTGTTCAAAGACAGTCGGAAGGTACGAAGACATTAAGACATACATATCTTTTGGAGTAATTTGAAAAAAGTAACAATCATTACCGCGAGTATCAGTAAGTTTTATTCCATTATTCTCCTTGTAACTCAAGGAACCGAAAACAAGCTCTAAACCTGTTGAAGTTGAAAATATTGTCAACCCAGATATGGAAAGTGGTAAAGCAAAATCTCCAGTTTCGATAAAAACGATGCCATGCGTGAAAAATATACTAGAGTTAGTCGAAAGACGAAACCAGTCCGATGTTGAAGAAAACAAAACATTTCTGTCCGATGAACCAGCACCACATGATGCTAGTTCTAGTGTAGCACAACCTTTAGGTAAAAGATTTCTTGGTATTTTGTGAACTTCGAAAATATTCATTCCTGCTGATGTGTCGGTGGAGTTTCCTTAAAGAAAGTCAATGAATCTTTATTATAATAATATCTAAAGAAAGCTAATTCTACACCATGATATTTGTATATATAGTTTTTTTTAACTTGCTCTAGTCTATGGCATGCCTTTTCATATATATTCGCTCTATAAGATATCTCATATAATATATAAGATATCTCAAATAATATATAAGATATTTCATATAATATATAAGATATTTCAAATAATATATAAGATATCTTAAAGATTTGAGACATCCCATTAAACATATAAAATATCTCATATAATGTATGAGATATCTCATATAATATATGAGATATCTCATTTTATATATAAGCTATCTCATATATTATATGATATATCTTGTATATAATAATCCGTTGTAGATATCTTATTAACTTATAGCAATATCTCATTTACGATATAAGATATCTTATATCAAAATTATAAGAGATATCTTATATATTATATGACATATCTTATATATTATATGAAATATCTTATATAGAAAATAAACAGGAAAACGACGTGCCATAATAGTCTAAAATGGAATTCTTAGTTGACTGGGAGGTATTCGATTGTATAAATAGTGAGGATAGGTGAGCAATTAAAAACAATCAAGTTCATCACGCGAGACGTTAGAAATTACAAAGCTATCAGTAAATTCATGTATTTACTGGGTGATTGAGGAAATACATGCATTTCCTGAGTTGACCAGTAAATACGTGTATTTACTAATTTTTTCTTGCATATTTACACGTATTTACTGGACATGGTTGATGACACCAAATGTAGTATCTAACTTCAGTTTTTGGTTTAAAACATCAAATTTTGTTAATGCTTAACATTCATTAAAGGGTTGATTAAATCTTACAAGCTTTTTGGTAATAATACTTTATATATTTTTATAGTCAGCTTTGTGAAACCCTTTTTTTTCATTAAAAGGGGTGATGGACATCACTAAAAATGCACAGCGGCGCTCAGTTGGTCAATAGGAAGTTTATTATAAAGAGCCCAGAATCTGATGTCGGGCCAGGCGACTTGGCTCAAATAGCGACTGGGACGTGTGCCCAAGATGGTAGATATTGGATGGCACTTCCATAATGAATTTTTGGTTCTTCAGGGTATAATGGGGAAAACCTGATCCCAAACCAAAGTACAGCATTTTTTTACCCTCAAGTTGAAGAGCCCTACTGCAGGTCTAGATAAGAGTAGGTCCCATATGATCCCCTGCACAGACCTGGGGTCAATTACATACTAAAGTAATTAATTACAATTCAATTACAATTACATTTTTTTCAGTTAAATTACACATTACATTATCCAAAATTTGTAAATGTAATTAATTACATTACAATTACTTTGGTAATGTAATTAATTACTTTTGAATTACTTTATATGTGATTTGTTAAATGCGTGTACAAAAGACACTTATGCAAATGTTTTTTGTAAAATGAATGTACATAAGGCTATGATTGCCAGTGGCTTACATCCAGAATAAATGCTCTTCATTTATAAATCCTAACTGTATTCAGACATCTTTGTTCAAAAACTTTTCCGAAATTAGGACCTCTCCAACTAGTTTGAAAAGCTGGATTAGAATAAAATATCTTGCAATTCCTATGCAGTGATAAACCTATGGAGCATATTTTTTTCAATTTATTTTTTTTAGTACTATTTCTTTTTTATGAACCAGCTTTTTGATATTTAAAATATTTAGCTTAAATAATTTATTTAATTATTCAGTTACTATGTGATATTACAATAAGACAACTGCCAGGAATATTTAGAAGCCATATATGACATTCTCTTGACAAAATATATCAGTTTGTTGTTTTAGCTGATTGAACATTGAAAAGGTTTTGTTTTTCTCTATTAGAAGATCATATTCAGTGCCCAGGGCTTAGTGTTATGTTGTTTTAGTGATTAAAGGGCTTTGGTAATGAACTGTTTATCCAAAGGAAAATAATAATTTATTAATTAAAGACTCAATAATTTGGCGCATAAATATTGAGACAAACATATTAAATGGCTAATTACGGCCACAGCTAGCTGCAAGAGAGGAATTGACAAGATAGGGAAACAGAATGCCAATCACTAGGATATACGGACAAATCTGTGCACCATTGGTAGGCAATGGATGCTCACATTCCTCTCAGGTTCCTGGAGAGAACGAGGGACACAATATTCCAGTACGCCAGCCCATATTTTGTCACCCCATGGTTTATCATGGGAGTAAAATTAATATTATTTTTGATTTAGATTTACCATGGATTTACTTTTATTATACTGTACACAGTGCCTGAAATGGCCACTTGCCCACTGGCCAATTGCGAGTAGATTTTTGACACATATAAGAACACTGGCCCAAAAATTTTCTTTGGGCCACCAGATTTGGGTTTTCCTATTTCAGACACTGTATACCCTGGCCAAATTCAATCTGGTGACTGCAGATCAGAACCGACCACTCATGGGAGGCATGAGATGGTCTAGACCAACTTCCAACGGTAAAGCGTTGGAAAGTTTTAAATGGTAATATGACCCGACGTACAATTAAGGAAAGAATAGTGTCCCCTTATCTTGCCAAATTCCGCCCTAGTAGACTGTGACAGGAATTTTTATTAAAAATAATTAGGCATATACACACGAACACAAAAATAATTAAAAATTGAATGAATGCTGGTAACTTAGAACTTTAAAAAGTCTGTATTTGGTATACTCGCGATATGCAGGTAGAAAATAATAGATATATATTAAGTAACATTTTTAAAAAAGTCATTCAAATACTAGCAAAATGAACATTGACACGGATATTTTTGTAAAATCCAAGTGTATTTCAAACTGCATCGTCCGCAAATTTGTAGATTTGTCGATTCTAAGCTCAAAATTGTAAGATCCTCTGAAGCTCCTGTTGTCATATTTGAAGAGCCTGAAAAGAGAAAATAAAACACCAGCAGCAAAAATGTTGGACGGTGAAAGAGGGGGTGGATGGAGGGATTTTGTTTCCTTCGTCCATCACATGTCAATTCGTGAATAAAATTATAAAATCCGGAACAAATACGGATATTAAATTACGGAGAGAGAATAGAAAATTTATTAATCTCGCTTTCATTAAACTGGTTTATCTTATAAATAGATAAACCTCATTAATTAAAGACTCAATAATTTGGCGCATAAATATTGAGACAAACATATTAAATGGCTAATTACGGCCACAGCTAGCTGCAAGAGAGGAATTGACAAGATAGGGAAACAGAATGCCAATCACTAGGATATACGGACAAATCTGTGCACCATTGGTAGGCAATGGATGCTCACATTCCTCTCAGGTTCCTGGAGAGAACGAGGGACACAATATTCCAGTACGCCAGCCCATATTTTGTCACCCCATGGTTTATCATGGGAGTAAAATTAATATTATTTTTGATTTAGATTTACCATGGATTTACTTTTATTATACTGTACACAGTGCCTGAAATGGCCACTTGCCCACTGGCCAATTGCGAGTAGATTTTTGACACATATAAGAACACTGGCCCAAAAATTTTCTTTGGGCCACCAGATTGGGTTTTCCTATTTCAGACACTGTATACCCTGGCCAAATTCAATCTGGTGACTGCAGATCAGAACCGACCACTCATGGGAGGCATGAGATGGTCTAGACCAACTTCCAACGGTAAAGCGTTGGAAAGTTTTAAATGGTAATATGACCCGACGTACAATTAAGGAAAGAATAGTGTCCCCTTATCGCCAAATGAGCGTGTCTATACACGTTCAAAAATACATCCCGGCCCCCTTTTGGGACACACTTTCTTTTGTTTAATTTGTAGTTGGGTTTTATTTTTTAGTATGCACTGGCCAAATTCAATCCGGAAACAGATCAGAACCGACCACTCATGGAGGCATGAGATGATCTAGACCAAATTTCAACGGTAAAGCGTTGAAAATTTTTAATTGATATTTATGGAGCAAAACAGTGTTTCCCCTTTTTATTGCCAAATGAGAGTGTCTATACACGCTCAAACTTTACCCAACCGGCCCACTTTATCTACCATTCTTTCAATCTGAGTGAATAAGGGCCAATAGGTAATCGTATAATTGAATTATTCAATATAGTAGAAACCATAAATATAATTTGTATTTCCCACCTAAGTAGGTATTGCTTGGCTGTTCATGTTTAACAAGGTATTGAATAACTTAAATTCTTCATTCAATCACGGTCTAAACTGAGCATATATAAGATGAGAATAATTGCCTTTTTTTAATGTGATAAAACAAGGCACTTCTTAATGTATGAAAAATTAAACAACATAAATTATTAATCATCGCCTGAACGAATCTCTATAACGTATCTAGTGACTTCATGTTGTTAAGTAATCATGCCCTGATTGAAACATGTTGTGCATTCGTAAATATATGCAAACAAGTTTTCTTATTGAGCCACTAGTTTAATTTGGCATGCCTATAGTTTCAATCTCAGAAGCACGAGTACATGTGAATGTTTAGTGTCTGCATTCTTAAATATTTTAATTGTCAACATGTACAATAAGGCATGCGAATAATAAGAAACTAGACAGTAATCAATACTTACGCAATCAATTGACTATCGAGAAAAACTAAGTAGAATACAAAGTTTATAAATTGAGTAAAAGTTAAAGGGAGTATGTCTACGAAAATAATTTTATACTAACAAAAAGGCCAAAAGAAAAATTTTGGCATTGTCTTATTTTAAACTTTAACATGTAAACAACAAAATTAATCTAAAAACCGGAAAAACATTAATCATGAAAAGTTTTACAAAAATTCACATTCATGAGCTCTAATCCCGCCTTTAACATGTTTAACATGCACACTGTATCCAACTTTGCTTAAAACTTTTACGGTTCATACACGCTGCAAGCATCCGTCTCCAGTCCCAGACCTCAGTCCGTGTAGTAACAAATGTCGGCGAAAAACGCCAAAGTCTCCAAACAAAGAAAATGATTATATAAATGAACCTGTTCAATTCGTCACCACATTAAAGCTTTCTGAGATCCCGACTGATGGCTGCAACAAATACATTTAAAATATATTTGTCGTCACGAAGGCAAAACAAAATCAACCACGTTGGTCTAACAATTGTGAGCGAAAAAACCCAGTCTAATGCAGTTCTGGTACTAAATATAAACATGATATATTTTCAAAGGTTTCCTCTAATTACATTTCGTATGACGTTCAAAATGACATCAAAAGATTGGAGAGCCATGCGAAAAAATGGGAATTTGGCAGACACTACGCCTTCAAATGATGCCGAAATGGTATAAAGTAAAAATGCATATACACAGATAAAAAGATTTTAAGTCTCGGCTGTGGAGAATTCTGCCACAGCAACCATAAAAATATTTGATCTGCAATTTCAAATAAACTAGGACAACAAGAGGGGGGGCAATGCCCACAAGACAAATTCTAACGTGACATGTTGTGACTGTGAACGTGTATGTCGCTTATCAGAGGATCAGCACGTTAAATGCAGGAAATCATCTAAAGATATCATCTTTATTATTCAATATACTGTCAAGCCGGAAACATATAAAATGTAGCTAGCCCCCCGTGCAGGACAAATCAAAATAGCTTTACAAGTAATTAAACCTGGTTTGGAGATAAGGACAGTGTGAACTTATTTATGTCAAAGGTGTTTGGATCGATTCGAGTATTTCTTAATATTTGAAAGCCGTGTTCAAAGACGGACGGACAGACACAGTGATTTGACCTGTCACTCCATGCACCAGCCTAGGCTAGCAAGTACGATATGGAAGTATAAGTAAAACAAAGGCAAAGGAAGTTGAAATGCAATAAAGCAAACGAATAAACATATAAGAGAACACAACAGAAAAGTTAACTGAAATATAACATTACAAGCAGTACTCGATTTAAATTTGAAATAAATATAATAACTCCGTTCGATGTTAAGTTTGTTAGTACGACATGTTTTATGCAGTGGTTTGTTTTCGTGAACATGACATCAATGATTTGATTTGGATGTGACGAAACGTCGGTTAACAGGTGCCCGTCGTGTGATTTGGTTGACGAACAAATGCAAACAAGATGTGATTAATTTTATCATTGACAAGAACATTTACTTCAGGAAGTAATAAATATCGTGTATTTGAAATTTAATGGTCAATAAATAATATATATACTGTCCTGGTATAAGCTGGGTATAAGCTGAGTTTAAGCTTTACTTTTCATGTAAATTTATTTATGTGTAGCTGCTATTTTGAATTAAACATAAACATGTACCTTGAATTATAATCTGATCTCGGAAATGTGCAAGCCTACATGTACAATGATCCTGCTTTATCCTGACTCCTTGAAGCACCAGATGGCCCTATCAGCATCGTCCTGTATTTGACATCACGCGTTCTTAGTAACTTAGAGTTCAATCTTTCTTCTTTTATCGTTTTTCCTTAGTAAGTTCTGTTTTTCGACAAAAAGATATGTACCGACAGAGTTAAATCTTTCTTCTTTTATCGTTTTTCCTCCGGGTCAAATTGTATAAACGATTCAAGTCCAGGAAAGAACGTTAGTTCCTTTGGTTTTACGATGGTTCAAACAGATGGGTTCAAATTATTTAACAAATATTTAAGGCAATGTTTGTTGACAATTTTTGTTGATTCGTTGGCTGGATTACTTTCAAATTTCCTCCAATTATGTAAAAACAACTGTCCTAATTTTTCACGAGAATGGTGCGCCATATACATGCTTCTCAAATTCGGCAAATTTGTCATCTAATTATAGGGTAGAATGAAGGATTGCTTAGATTAAATACACATATTTTGTTTCCTTCGTCCATCACATGTCAATTCGTGAATAAAATTATAAAATCCGGAACAAATACGGATATTAAATTACGGAGAGAGAATAGAAAATTTATTAATCTCGCTTTCATTAAACTGGTTTATCTTATAAATAGATAAACCTCACTAAACACAGTAAATGATATACTTATTTATCTAATAATGTCATTTTCTTAACTTTGAAAGAATAAGCAAATATGTTATATTCATTACCACAAAGGTGCCATTTTCATGTGAAAATTTGCTTTTTTGTCAAGTAAAATATACTTTGAATTCATGAAAATGTATTATGCTTATATTATTATGCTGCAAGCAATTTAATGAAATGTAATTGAAATGTAATTGGCATTACATGCAAAATATAAAAAGTAATGCATTACTTTCAATTACAAGTAATTAAAATTTGTCTAAATTACACATTACTTTCAAATACATGGAAAACATGTAATTAATTACAGCTAATTACAATTACTTTTTTAATTACCCCAGGTCTGCCCCTGCAGGAGGATAATGATTACATCATGCTACCCACCCCTTCATCCCGGATTAAAATTGTGCTCCAAATATCTTCCACTTCATCATCATTTTCATGTTAATTTTGTCATCCCTTCCATGATTATATCCCTGATAGTCGAACTCGTGCTGCTAGTTTCTGTCAGTTTTGTTTATGAATGAAATATGTTCTTATGAAATATTGTCTTACAAAATGAAACGAACAACAATTTTCTTTATCAAACTCCGATTGTTAAACAAAATAGATAGTAACTATAAGTGAGTGATTTAGGTGGTATTTAACGTCATTGTAATGCTATTTAGGTTATCTAAAGGCAATGAAAAAGACGATAAACAAGACATTTCGTTAGATTTATAATTTCGGAGTTTACACATGCTGCTTGAGATTTTCGTGGTTTACAGATACCCAAGAAAACCATGAAAACTGATACCTTACGAATATTAATGAAACAACGATATATGACTTCTTGTGTCATGAAAACAATTAAGAATATAGAACGGTTTATACTAGTATTACTTTTGCATGATCCATCTAAATTGTATCCTAAGGAACATTCACAGTGGAAACTACCATACTCATTGACACACGTTTCCTCGCAACCACCATTTAAGGTATTCACACTCATTTGTATCTGCAATAGCAAATGATCATTAATTCATTATTATAACTGTAAGCCTATAACTGAGTATATCCATACGCAAAGAAGTAAAACTCAAGCCCAGCTATCTCCCCTAAATAAAATTAAAAAAGAAAAAATAAAAAGAATTATATTATAAATGTTTATAATTGATCCATAAAATTTTCTTTTCTATTTTTTTTTGGACATATAAATTACAACAAAGTTCCAGACAATAAATTTTGCTACGCTTGATGCGCGTTTCGTCTATTCAAGACTCATCAGAGGCGCTCTACCAAAAGTTGAAAATTCCAAACATTATATGAATATGAAGAGCATAGAATTATATCAAAAAATTGTGATCTGCATTAATTCTGTTGTGAAAAGATGAATAGACAAAGGCAGATCATTCAGTATTGAAAACAAAAATGATACCTTTTTCACAATGTGTTCCTTCAAACCCTTCCTTACATTTACAGCTGTAGGAATTTATTTTGTCAATACAGAGTCCCCCATTGCTACAGTTTATGGCGATGCAGTCATCAATACTGTCTGTAAATAAATTAGATATATGAAAATCAAACATGAAAAAATATTAAAGATGAAAAGTTACATTTTCCTGAAACTCTTTTTTTTAAATAATGATAAGGAATGTAACGTTACGCTCATGAAAAACAGAGTAACATTTTCAACAAGGTTCCCAATTTTCTAATCAAAGTATACGGTGGGTCTCGTGTTTCTATACACCAAAATGATTTTATATCAACACGGGAATCATTATTTCTTTCTATTTACTATTTACTCCCCCCACCCCCACTTTTTCAAAGTCTTTGAGTGTACAAACTTTGGTGCTGATAACTTTTAATTTTCTCCATTTGCCCAACCTTAAAATGTTCATCTTTCGAAAAAATAAATAGACTGCAACAAAAATATTTAGGTTAGTTTACGGTTATTGGTTTGTGCTGGAATTTGAATATCACTTTTTAATAGCATTTAAAAATCTGCAACTTGCTTGCCATTTCCATGAGCTTAACGGTTATCTAACCTATACAGCTTGTCCCATCGTTACTTAGCTGGTATCCTGGATGGCAGGAGCACACGTAGGATCCATTTGTGTTTAGACAAATATGAGAACATCTTAGCTTGTTTTGGCATTCATCAATATCTGTAACATAATTCCATAACTCTTTAATGGTTATCTTGATTTTATTGAACCATTATTTTGGTCTCGCGTCCGGTGTATGCTAAATGTGTCAATTAAAAAATGATTGTAAAAATTGTAGTAAATAAAACCAAACCAAAATAAATAAAATCCATTCGATATTAAATCTTTAAGACTAAAGGCTCCCAGGAGCCTGAATCGCTCAGCTGATCTCTTATGCTAAAGCATCTTACCTAGCGTGCAACATGGTCTGCATGTACTTGGTAAGTAGCATTAAAGAAACTAGTTAGGATAGAAAACCCTTTTAAGACCAAGAATACAAAGTTACAAAGCTTTCCATTTGAAAAAAATATATATTAAGTTACAATTGATTGAAAACACTTAAAACGATGATCTGACAAATACAAATGACAACAAAGTTCCAGACAATGAATTTTGCTACGTCTGACGCGCGTTTCGTCTATTCAAGACTCATCCGAGGCGCTCTACCGAAAATATTGAAAATGCCAAACACTGTATAAATATGAAGAGCATAGAACAGTATAACCAAAAATACCAAACTGGGGAACCAAATTATTACCATGATATTCAACCTATGTCTGGGGTAGAAAGAACCTTAGGGTTTAGACAATTTTGAAATTTAAACGGATAATTTAAAGCTTTGATGTATTCTCCAACTTAAAAGTGTTGGTGCCGGAGCGGGCTAACCTCAGGGAATCTAATCTCCACCAGCAGTGCTAACCTTCACGTGTGTTCGAAATACAAATGACAACAAAGTTCCAGACAATGAATTTTGCTACGCCTGACGCGCGTTTCGTTATTCAAGACTCATCAGAGGCGCTCTACCAAAAATAATGAAAATGCCAAACACTGTATAAATATGAAGAGCATAGAACAGTATAACCAAAAATACCAAACTGGGGTACCAAATTATTACTATGATATTCAACCTATGTCTGGGGTAGGAAGAACCTTAGGGTTTAGACAATTTTGAAATTTAAACGGATAATTTAAAGCTTTGATGTATTCTCTAACTCAAAAGTGTTGGTGCCGGAGCGGGCTAACCTCGGGGAATTTGATCTCCACCAGCAGTGCTAACCTTCACGTGTGTTCGAAATACAAATGACAACAAAGTTCCAGACAATGAATTTTGCTACGCCTGACGCGCGTTTCGTCTATTCAAGACTCATCAGAGGCGCTCTACAACAAATATTGAAAATGCCAAACACTGTATAAATATGAAGAGCATAGAACAGTATAACCAAAAATACCAAACTGTGGAACCAAATTATTACTATGATATTCAACCTATGTCTGGGGTAGGAAGAACCTTAGGGTTTAGACAATTTTGAAATTTAAATGGATAATTTAAAGCTTTGATGTATTCTCCAACTCAAAAGTGTTGGTGCCGGAGCGGGCTAACCTCGGGAATTTTAATCTCCACCAGCAGTGCTAACCTTCACGTGTGTTCGAAATACAAATGACAACAAAGTTCCAGACAATGAATTTTGCTATGCCTGACGCGCGTTTCGTCTATTCAAGACTCATCAGAGGCGCTCTACCAAAAATATTGAAAATGCCAAACACTGTATAAATATGAAGAGCATAGAACAGTATAACCAAAAATACCAAACTGGGGAACCAAATTATTACTATGATATTCAACCTATGTCTGGGGTAGGAAGAACCTTAGAGTTTAGACAATTTTGAAATTTAAATGGATAATTTAAAGCTTTGATGCATTTTCCAACTCAAAAGTGTTGGTGCCGGAGCGGGCTAACCTCGGGGAATTTAATCTCCACCAGCAGTGCTAACCTTCACGTTTGTTCGAAATACAAATGACAACAAAGTTCCAGACAATGAATTTTGCTACGCCTGACGCGCGTTTCGTCTATTCAAGACTCATCAGAGGCGCTCTACCAAAAATATTGAAAATGCCAAACACTGTATAAATATGAAGAGCATAGAACAGTAAAACCAAAAATACCAAACTGGGGAACCAAATTATTACTATGATATTCAACCTATGTCTGGGGTAGGGAGAACCTTAGGGTTTAGACAATTTTGAAATTTAAACGGATAATTTAAAGCTTTGATGTATTCTCCATTTAGACCCAAATCATTTTTGTAGATCTCAATGAACTGAACAATTTTGCAATGCTAACATTTCCTCTAGCACTTACAGTTTTCAAGATAAAGTCCAAAAACTGTGAAAATGGTCAATTTTGACGATTAAGGGGAAATACCTCCTATTAGGAGTCGTCCCACAACTTTGACTCAATGGAGAGTTTTGTAAAACTGTTGGTGCTGAAGAAGGAAGGTTGCTTCGGATTTTCTCTATCTCTTATACTTTTTGAGCTATAAGCTAAAAATTATGGTCTGACCCCCCTTATCTATTTTTAGTAACGGCGGCCAAGTTGGTTGGTCGACGTTCACAAATTTCACAAACTTGGTAGAGGCCATTCTAAAGATCAATTGTACAAAGTTTCAAAGCAATCCCATCGGTGGTTTCAGAGAAGAAGATGTTTGAAGAAAAGTTAACGGACGGACGGACGACGGACGGACGACGGACGTTTAACGATGACAATAGCTCACATGACCCTTTGGGTCAGGTGAGCTAAAAACTACTGTTTAATTATATTATCTACTTCGAAAAGTTGGCGTATGTATACGCAGCGTCAAAAGTGGGTGTGTATCTAAACAAATTGTTGAAAATACAAATATAACATTGACCAATCAGAATACAGAAAATACGATGTATTTATCTATATGATGATGAAACAATACTTTTACCATAGAGAGAAAGGAAACCACGGTAAAGTGTTTGATCTTGGTAAACAAGAATCGTGTTGATTAAGAAAGTTAGATTAAAATGGGTCATTTAAAATGTCCTTCATATACATGATAAAGCATTTTAAGATTATTTTAGAAGAGCTTTAAAATCTCATTTTTGGTGTAGACAGTAAGGAATAACGTTTTTCATGAATAACTTCGTTAAATAAAAATACCTTCACAGGACTTTCCATCTTTTCCTTTTTGATACCCACTGTTGCATTCACATCGATAAGATTTGATTTCATTCACACAAACATGGTCACATCCACCATTGTTGATGAGACATTCATCTATATCTACATATATACGATATTGAGATGTGGAATAAGTGTACGCGACACAACAAACATAAACAAACAGCAATTCAAAAAATCACAACGGAAAACAGCAAGCAGTCTTCAACATGACCATAGGTCACTGCTTACCGTCTTGCATTGGCCCAAGACTTATAATACAATACAAAATAGTATTAAAGCTAATTATAAAACGCCGATTCCATTGGTTTGACCATTTCCTCAGAATGCCGAATACAAATAATATATATATATATCAACAACACTAAGATGAAACACCAAGGAAAAGACTACAAGGAAGAAAAAATATTAAATGAAAATGCATGTGACATGGGACTGGAAAGATATTTGAAACCTATTACTTTCTATATGGATTGTGAAAGATTATGGCGTGTTTTTTATGCTAAAGAAAATATATTGACAAACAATATTTTGCTATAAGTGCCCTGCTCTACCTATATTTCGATAATGTGAAATTTGTCATTTTTAGGCAAGCGCAGCGAAGCCTTATGGAGTCTATAGAGTAGTGATGATTTTCGCGATTTTTTTTCTGTCTAGACGGAGTGATCTTCCTGCATCTAGTCTTGTAAAAAATTCTTTATTTTCTTTAATACTTTTCAATATTTTTAACATGATACACACTTTTATAAATCTCCATTTATATTGGCATTTTATAGGATCGGCACAAGTTTTATTTATTCCTTTGCATTTTACTGTCGAACTATTTGGTTTAAGGCAATAGAATATAAATAATGTATTCATCTATCACTTGATTGGTTCGTATAAATATTTCTCTTATTTGACTGGTCAACGCAAGGATACGGTCTTGTTCATTCATAAATTCAGTACCTAATACACATCAATTACATCGCAGGGGTGTTTCAATCGATACCGTTTACACACGATACCTGTCTTGTGCGTGTAATTGTGTTCATTTACTTTGAGAGACCAAAATTATTATTTCGCAACATTATGAACAATATAATTAAACTTTAACAGAGGATAAATCTTTTACAGTACTTATATATTTCGCTTGCCCATTAACGCTTTAGCGCTTTGATTACCTTGACATGTCATTCCGTCTTGACTTAGCTCCATTCCAGCGTTACATAGACATTCGTAAGATCCGGGAATGTTATTACAGATCTGACTACATCCGCCATTATGATCAAGGCATTCGTTAATATCTAAATGTGTAAAAAAAAGCATTAAAATTGGAGGCAGCTTGTGCGTATGCAAAAAATTGTGTCATAACTTGCATGTTTTTGACAATTATGCTTTCTGTTTCCTTAAACAGGTCGAAGATTCTACCTTTTAAGGAAGGTGTTTACATCAAACTTTTGACCAATGGTTTTTGAGAGAATATAAATAACTACAATCACTAACACGTGCTTTTTGAGAAACAATTCAACAAAAACTGACTCGCAGAACAAATTTTAAAAATGAGCGGTGAAAAAAATATTTGGTCTATTGGCATCAGTATTAGATAAAAAGATAAGATATAAAGGACACCATTTTTTACCCCGGGGAGCACTGACCAGTAGGGAGATTTTAGTGTTATTTTTACCTTTGTTATTGCCCGTTGACCAATACGAAGAATGAAATAGATGTCAAAATGTGGAACATTACATTACTTTATAAGGAGAATTTCCCATGCCTAATGAAATAAGGTTTAAAATCAACAATTTTTGTTATTGACAAATATGAGCGAGGAAGTTATAGAAATTATGTTAATGTTCAGAACTTTCCTATAAAAGCGTCGAAAAAGTTTTATTATTTTTCCCCATCTGAAAGGTCATTTTTTAAAAATTTTGATTGATTGATAGGTCAAATAAAATCTAGAAGACTCGACCTGTTAAACATGTTAAACAAAAAACTTTAAGAGATACTTTTTTCTTTAATAACCGTCGTTGAGTGAAAAAACAACAAAATATACAACACTTCACGTTTTTAGTCATTTAGATTTCCCGATGAACCTTAAACAGATATTTTTTATCACATTAAAAATGTTTTTTACCTATACAAGTCTTGTTGTCTTCTCCAAGATGAAATCCGTCATTGCAGCTGCATTCGAACGATCCAAAGAGATTTGTACAGTTTTGGTCACATCCGCCGTTGTTGCTCATGCATTCGTCAGTATCTAAACATAAGTGTATTTCAAATACAAGTAGATTATAATTATCACATCAGGACGGAGGTCTTCGGAACCACTTCAGGGTGATCTTACTGACACACCACGGGCAGAGACAAAACCAGTAAACACCAAAAAGAACGGGACAAAAACAGACAACATGTTAATCATGGAAACACAAAGTAACTGAATATCAATCAACAACGCGAACTCCAGTCGAAACAAGAGTGAACTCGGGTGCTCCGGAAGATTAAGCAGTTCCTGCTTGCTATAGCACACCCGTCGCGTTGCCAAAAGTCCATTCAGCGTGTCAAATCCGGTAAAGGAAGACAAAACAAAACCCTATGACAAACCAACATCTGCACTCATCTGAGAGATCGCAATTCCATATTTGTCTATAAGTGCATGATGTCTTCCGTAAAATTTCTTGAGTGAAGACAGCAACGGAGGAGCAACATAACCTTGTGTGAGCAGTTTTTGCGTCAGACGTGTTGCTCTGCTAAGGAAATCGATGTAAGTCCTGCACGCTCTGGAGTAACGAATCAATTGAGATACGTAAACTCCATAAGCTGGAGCGGACGGAATGTTGCTACACAAGAAAGGAAAGTTGACGATTGGAAAGTTGAAGTCATCACGTTTGTCATAGAGCCTTGTTCAAAGTCTTTCTTGAGAAAGCAATAACTATTATACACCTTATGATGAGTCTTCTACGGTGGTACATTTAGGACACTCATTTTTTTTTATTAAAATTTATCTCGATAATAAGTCACGCGCTCGACATAATAAGTCGTGCACACGGCATAGTAAGTCGTGCACACGACATAATAAGTCGTGCGCTCGAGATAATTTTTGATTAAAATAAAAAAATGAGTGTCCTAAATATACCACCGTAGTCTTCATAATAATTCGAATACAAACAAAAATAAATTCTGTGCAATTAGAATCAAATAAAAACATTTCATACTTTAAAATAGAAAAGCTATCCTATGCTAGTCCTTTGGAAGGGACGAGAAAAGGTTGTCCCGTGTATGCGGAGAGCAACACCTCAAGCACGTTAAAGACCCCTTTGTAAACCTCGCTAAGAATAGGCTAAATGAGGGCTGCTACAAAGTTTACACTCGCAAACTGCTAGCTGGAGAGGGATTCACATAAGCTCGTTTCCGGCCAATCCAGGGTAAATAAACAGTCTAAATTAAATAAATAGTAATACCCTTATTTTGTCCGATCATGATTCTTGAAGTACATTTTTTGTACAACATTGAATATGAATCGGTTTCATGGTCTGTTGGATATGAAGGAAGTCAAGTTATGGCAAGGACCCTGGTTCGAATATCACTGGGATCTATATTAAAGTTTGGTTGATTTTAAAGATTTCCAACTTGGTGATAATTTCTCAAAAAAGCTTCCTTTGAAAACACAATAAAATTACAATAGAGTTGAAAATGAAGAAAAGGGTATTCGGAGGAAAAAATTATTGTCCTCGGCTTACAATATTCTTTCAGGATATCTAGCTATATTTACTCAGTTGTGTAATACGTTGTTAATCATTATTATTCAACGATGCTAAAATGTAATTCGATTAAAAAATAATCTGTACCCAAAAGCCTTGTAACTAAAAGTCATATAAAGTACAGAGCTTTGGTAAGCAGGAAGGCTAACATACCATAGCAGCACATAAATTACCCTTTTTAGTTTAAGTTACTTAAATATAATTCTGAAATTTGTTCCAATAAAACATCCATTTCTACGACACTAAAAAGCTTAATTTGTCAAACATGCATTGGTGCTGTAGGCAGTACAATGGATAAGTTATATAAATACAAATGACAACAAAGTTCCAGACAATGAATTTTGCTACGCCTGACGCGCGTTTCGTCTATTCAAGACTCATCAGAGGCGCTCTACCCAAAATATTGAAAAAGCCAAACACTATATGATTATGAAGAGAATAGAACAGTAAAACCAAAAATACCAAATTGGGGAACAAAATTAATACTAAGATGATCAACCTATGTCTGGGGTAGGAAGAGCCTTAGGCTTTAGACAATTTTGAAATTTAAAAGGATAATTTAAAGCTTTGATGTATTCTCCAACACAAAAGTGTTGATGTCGGAGCGGGCTAACATCGGGGAATTAAAACTCCACCAGCAGTGCTAACCTTCACGTGTGTTCGAAATACAAATGACAACAAAGTTCCAGACAATGAATTTTGCTACGCCTGACGCGCGTTTCGTCTATTCAAGACTCATCAGAGGCGCTCTACCAAAAATATTGAAAAAGCCAAACACTATATGAATATGAATAGCATAGAACAGTAAAACCAAAAATACCAAATTGGGGAACCAAGTTAATACTAAGATGGTCAACCTATGTCTGGGGTTGGAAGAGAGGAAATTATATGAAAAAAATAGGTTGAACATTAAAGCATTAGAAGAAAACATTGCTTACCATTACAGACGGGACTTGAAAATCCTTCTGGACAGATGCAGTAATTAGGTGATGTACAATTCCCGCCATTTTGACACGTGGTTACCCCATTACATAAAGCTACAACAAAACAAAGAGTAATTATATATAATGTAAGTACATAGGAATTTCGTGAAATAACCGAAAAATCGACAATGCCATCGAATTATTTACACTTAGGTAAATAAGTGACATGAGCAAATTGTGGTTCTTTTTTCTAATGAACACTTACAATAAATAAAGTTTACTAGTATATAATTATATATATTTTGACTTAGGTATTATAATAAGTGACATGAGCAAACTGTGGCTCATTCAATTCATTCTTTTCCATTGAAATTTAATAAATAAAGTTTATATTTAAGCCAGTTTTGTAGAGAAAACTACTTGAATTAAATGTAATTATAAACAATTACCTTGGGAACAGTCACTTCCTATGTAGTTTGGACAGCATCCTTGTTCGACACAAGTTGATTGAACATAACGTTGTTTTGTTCTATTGGGACAAAAAAGAGAGGAATATATTCATGTTATGCAATTATGACTTGAGTGAAGCTGTTTTTTTCATTTGTAATTTTCAACATAACTTTGGGGTTTTTTTTCTGTTACAAGACAAAATATGATATAAATGAACCCTGATAAACATGATAAAGGTACATTTTGTATTGCACTGGTATTCTGTAATGATAGTCAACAAATTTATTGATAATTTTAAAGAAAGCGATTTTAGTCCTTTAACAACTGGGATACAACATTTTGATTTATTATTTTGAAATTCATGAGCTATTTTAAGTTGGCTTAATGAATTAAATGTTGCATTAGCTGCTTCAAGTTGAAGCAAACCCGAGAGAATGAAAACACAAATACCTAAACGGGTATAAGAGAAGCAGAGGTACCAATGGGGTATCCGAATGTCAAAAGTCCGAAAGGGCAGAGACTAAACCAGTAAACAGTAACAAGAACGGGACAAAAACAGACAACACGTAAAACATGGAAACACAAAACAACTGAATATCAATCAACAACGCGAACTCCAGTCGAAACAAGAGTGAACTCAGGTGCTCCGGAAGAGTAAGCAGTTCCTGCTTGCTATAGCACACCCGTATAAAAACGGTTAATTTAATTTGGTTATGCTGTTTATCTATATTTCAAGGAGTAATTGAATCATAACAACCAAAAAGTATTGAATGAAAAGTACTCAAAGCCAAAAGGTTTGAACAGGAAAGCCAAATCCAGCACGTAGGAATTCTGATGTTTTGATTCCAATGATACAACTCATATCGTTGATAATTAATTAATTTAAAACCGACTTTATCAATTTAAATCATTTTAGGCAATTGTTGGTTGCCTTATGTAGTCATATGGTTACTGTGACTTTCGTGGTTTTTTCATGATAGTCTAGACGGAATAATCTGCCTACTGTAATTCTTTATCTTCTATATTATTTTTCAAAATATGATTAAATATGTTAGAATTCAATGCATGTTTTATATATCTCCATTTTTTAAACGACACACAACGATTTCTATCAATTTCTTTGCAATTAACAAAACAACTCTTTAATGATGGGCTCCAGAACATTCGTAAGTATTTATCTGTAACTTGATTGGTTGTGCTATCTACCTGCTGTTATTTCATTGGTTTACATGGTTTATGCTGGTTCATTCATAGTATTCAATACACAATTAATACACTAGTTCATTAACATCGAAGGGGTGTTTGAATCGATACAATTTGTGTACAATGCACAATGCAATGCATGTGTACCTGAAAGTTTATATAATTTTATCTAAAATATGAATAGATATACATTAAAAAAATTATGTGTGGGGGGGGGGGGCTAGTGTGTTCATTAACTTTGAACATATCTGCTATTTTAGAACTTTAAATTTCGCTTGCCTTTTAACGCTTTAGCGATTTGATTATATGCCTTGACGGTCTGAGATCTGATATCTGATACCCGGCGAACGACAAAATTTGCAGTAATTATGCTGAAATTATTCACCAACAGATTCTTGAAACGCTGTTAAAGATCACTGAGCAAAATGTAGTGACAAATGAATAACTTTGAAAAGAGAAAAGAAAAAAAAGAAAATGGTATATAATTGTACATAGTCACGTTTAAATCAAAGCGCTAAAGCGTTTAAAGGCAAGCAAATATGAGAACTATAATAGATTTATTCTCTGTTAAAGTATGATGTTCAAAATGTTTGCTAAATAATTTTGGTGAGATGCTCTCAAAGTTAATGAACACAATTGCACACACAAGACAAACGGTATCGATCGAAACGAAACGCCCCTTCGAAAAAAAAAGCACTCGTCCCATTGATGTGTATTGTGTACTGAATTTATGAATGAACAAGACAGTATCATTGCATTGACCAATCAAATAAGAGAAATATTTATACGAACAAATCAAGTAATAGATGAATAAATAATGTATATTCTATCGCATTAAATAAATAGTTCGTCATGTAAAATGCAAAGGAATAAATAATACTTGTGCTGGTCATATAAAATGCCAATAAAAATGGAGATTTATAAAAGTGTGTATCATGTTAACAATAATTGAAAAGTAGTATAGAAAAATTAGCATTTTTCCAGACTTGATGCGGGAAGATCACTCCGTCTAGACTGAATAAAAAAACGCGAAAATCATCACCATTCTATAGACTCCATAGGGCTTCGCTGCGCTTGCCCAAAAAGCTAAAACACATCATAGTGAACCAAGCCAACAGGTGGAATCCACGGGGACATAGTAAAAGAGATAGACCAAAGAACTCCAAAAGATCTACAGAGCTTGGAGAAGCAGAGGTACCAATGGGACATTCGAATGTCAAAGTCCGTAACAGCAAACACAAACAAGAAAGAAACTAGGAGTTAATCGACAAGCTCACCCACGCCAGGACCGAAAGAATACAAATTCTTCCTTGACACCATGTGTCCTGCCAAGCATGAAAGGCATTGAGTCAAATAAGTTTGTTATTTACTTGCAAATAAGACGGAATTAAAGAATATAATTCATAACCAATAAAGTAAATAAGGATTAATGAAATTCTGGAACACAGTGATGGATCAAAAAATTAGTTAAGAGGGCTTCAAAAGTTTTCAGAATGAAAGGGGTTACCGAATATCTACACTATAAAACTTACCTGTATCTTGAACAAACTCCCCAGTACCAGAAGTTACATGATATCTCGTATTTTTCCTGATAGTATTGTAGCTTTGTGCATACCTTATTATAGTTGCAATAATCTCCACAGGATAGTCTGCAATATAACAATGATAAGAAACTGCATACCCTTTCGAAGCATCTTGTGTCACTTTCATGTTTAGTGAGTTTGCATCGAAGTTTGAATATTTTGTGGTTGTCTTAATTGGGTGACTATTTGTTCGTTTTGGGTTTTTATTGTCTTAAGATTTAAATTTCTTTCGATATCGCTTTGCTCCTATCATCATTATCAAATGCTTATTTTTAAGCTAGATTGAAAAAATATAAAATTTCAAAGTAACCTCAATAAATGAAACAAGATAAACGCATACAAAAGGGTAATCTCAGGTGCTCTGTCTAAAGAAAAAAAAAGAAAGTTTTCATAACATTACTTGTACATGATGCAACACTAAAATGTCAAATAAAACTTACCCAGTCAGTAAAAATAAGCAAAATACAGCAATCATTATGAAAGTTATGCTAGAGGCTAATGCATATTAGGTTTCTTCGTACTAATAATGCATATACAGAGATTCGGTCGGCTCTATTTCAAAAATGCTCCGATCACTCAATATATACATAAGGTAAAAATTGTTCAGTTTGTATTGGTTAAAAGAGTCTTCCTTCGTGTAAAAAGCTTTATAATTTATTATATGCGCTAAGATGTTTACACTCGTAAATTAAATTTCAAACACATCGACTTCTCTTGACCTGCTGTGCAATACAAATGGCAGACAGACTGCAAAATGTGCGGAGTTGTTGTAGATAAAAGTTAAAATATCGTATATACTTGGTTGGTTACAAAAATTTTCTTTACAATTTACGATAGAATTCACTTTTTACTAAACAATAAGTCGTATATAAACATGTTAGCATAAATTGTGTCATCAAGTGTGCATGTATGTAATCTTTGAATAAGTTCTACAAACTAATTTCCTCTATCGAAAATAAGTGAGAACCTATTTGAAAAAAAATTCAATGGGATCATATTAGTAATTTTATTTTTTCATGCATTCTTCACATGTTCTTGCATTCACTTTTTGTAATATTAAGTCCTTTCACTATTGATGAGTTAGTGCAAGTTACCTGTTTGTAAGCATGTCTGTTGAAGGCCAGTTCACAAAGGAGAGGACAATCTATCACCAAAGGGAGCGTCTATCAACACTAACCTCTATACTATCGCGCTAAGGATTGTGGGTAATATCCCCGAAATCATTAAAATATTTCCCATGATCCTTAGCGCGATAGTATAGAGGTTAGTGTTGATAGACACTACCTCTGGTGATAGATTGAAGGAGAGGAGGTTCGCAAAGACAAACTCAGTTAATACAAAAGACAAAAACACCCATAAAAAGTAATCAAAACCTACAATCAGTAACCAAAACTCGCGTATATTTAGGTGCTTCTGAAAGAAACAAAGATATTAGAGTGTAAAAAGTCAAAAGGGCAAAAACAAAACCAGTTAACACGAACGAGAAAGTTGCGCTGCCAAATTCCAATTTAGTGCTTGGTTTAAACATGCATATTTTCAAAATGAGTTGGACACATTTATAGCTATGAACATGTACGCGCAAATACAATTATGATTGTGATTAAATGACAAAAAAGATAATAATTAAAAAATCAAATAATGCATAAATGAAATCGCGAGTCGTGCGTTGTTTGCCCGGGTTGTGTGGTTGTGTTTGTCTGATAGGAACCGTTTCGAGTGCAGGATGAATTCAAACACGTGATCAAGTACTTTCAAGCATGTTACCTTTTTTCGGAAAGACACTTATCACCTATAAGAGAAATTTGGACATGTTGCGTGGAATTTGAGGGACAGGAACGATAGATTTTCATTAATGTTTGCCTTGTTATCGCGTATATATAGAGGGCATCCGAAAAAGAATTAAATGAATTGTTTTAGTGTTTCAATTCTGGTAAAGGAAGACAAAACAAAACCCTATGACAAACCAACGTCTGCACTTATCTGAGAGATAGAAATCCCCTATTTGTCTCTGAGAGCATGATATCTTCCGTAAAATTTCCTGAGTGAATACAGCAACTGATGAGCATCATAACCGTATTTTAGCATTATGTGAAGTCATGACGTTTTCCTTGAGAGTCCATTTCGAGATGTAAATCTAAATATTAAGCAAATTTCCTAGAATCCGTAGTATCCTTTATCTCAAGTTAGATTTAGAAAGTCTGAAGGCTAGCAGACCCTTTTTGTTGCAAAACGTCCATTAATCAATTTGAATACTAGCAGCTCTGTTCTGGTTAATGAAAGATAATATTATACGATGAAAATAACCTGTACTCATCTAAGAGACAGAGACTCCGTATATTTGCATTGTCCATACACATGATGGTCTATGATGATTTCGAACATTTTTTTAGAGAAGACAACAATCTAACAACAACCGAGGAGCAACAGTACCCTGCTTTAGCCATTTTTGTGCCAGACGTCAAGTTCTGACTAGGAAATAACGATATAATAGCCCATGCTATGGAATAACCAACCTGTAGCAAAACGTTAACAACTCTATTGGCTTGAGAGGTGGTGTGTTGCTACAAAAGAAGTGGGTAACTGGGGTATCTAGCTATAATCCCCGAAACACAATTAAACCCAGTAAAACTGAATTTGTACCAAGAACAATCAAAGAAAACTTTTATCGTTTTTATGAATTTGAAACAGCAGCTTGGAATCAACTTTCTAAAAATCAGGTCGATGTATATTTTGAAATAATGACATTTTTTATAGTCAAACTTGATCAAAGTATAAAACGAGGTGAAGCACTACTTAAAAACTCGGGGGCAACCAAGACGGAAGAACTGTAATGGTATATCATTTATAATTTAAGGAGGGGAATTTCATAAATTGACATTTAAAAAAATATTGTACTATAATTTCAGTTGCTTAAATATTTGAATTTAGAATTCAGGTATGATATATAAGATCCTTAATCTACGTCAAGAGAGCAAATTTGTTTACTCCCATTATTTATTGTATGCAAGTGAAGATGGGATATTTACAGAGCAATTTGATTGTTTTTTCTGTATCTACTTGGTTGTGACAACCCGGTTGTGGACATAAGTCGAGATTGTGATGCAGTATTTAGGCACCAACGATTTAACTTGATAAAGAACAAATGAACCTCGACTAAATAGTTCTGTTCATTAGATTTAATTAATTGTTTTTGAACTAATACTAATAACATGAAAGAAAAATTAAAATGATATTTTATGAATTTCTAATTCAAGGTTCTTGATAGTAAATCCAAAGCTTGCCTATTCCAAATTTCATAGCCACTTTTAGCCACGAAATAAGGCCGCGTTCACACTGAGCAAACTCATAGTAGTTTAAATGTCGTCCGCACTAACATTAAACATCAAAGCGTTCACACTGTAAAATTTCGATGTTTACATGTAGTTTAAATGTTGTGTTCATTACATGCATTCGATACTTAATCACACGGCAGAACCATTAAGACGAGAAATAATGTTGACGGACGGGACATAGACGTAAAATCCTTGAAACGGATTAAAACACAGGTAAAATACACAATTTGGGATGGATATAGTCAGAAAAGGTAAGACATTTTATTTGTTTACAAATGATAATAGAAAAACTGAAGCGTACAGTATAAAGAAAAATGAACTAGCTAAATATTTATGTTTGAAACATTAAAATCGGTCATGTAGTTTTCGAGAACATTAACAAACCAATAGCCTACCCTCGTACTATAGCACACTTTCAATACGAGCAACGTGTAGCAAAAACCACTTTTTTGTGTTTTTTTAAAGTTTTGTGCTCTTTTAATGATTTTTGAAATTGTATAGGCTGTTCATCAATTTATTCACGAAGCCATGGACTGCAAAGAATGTCGTTGTCCAAGAAAAAGGGGTACATGCAAATAATCTACGTTACGGACGAATACATGCATGATTTATAATGTATCATATGGTGACATATGGTGCGTGTATATACTTTGTCAGCGACTGTCGTATGAGCGTCGTGTCTTAACTACAAACGACAGTCTGAGTTAAATTTATTAATATTAAGTAAAAAATGTATCAATATCAGTTCTGGTGCCGCCAGGTGGATGCAACAACCTTCTCCTTTCTTGTAATTGTAAGATGGCTATTGGTGTGATCGTTCGTATGAAGCTTCATGTACGTAATGGTTTTAGTTATGTCAAAAGCTGCAGAACCATATACATGTATCTTAAAGGTCAGGGGTATGTACATCTGTAATGGTTGTCAGCATGACTTAATACATTGCCACATAAATGACTCAAGTTAAAGTTTTTTAGATGGTTCAAATGTCTTCATCTGCAAGTGAATTGGCTAATCATAATTTAAGATTGGATAGAAAATAAATAATTTTGCGTTTTCTGTTTATTTGGATAAGTCGTCAATCGTACATGTATCAAAGGGTTACTAATGTGTGTTATTTAGATCACCTGTTTGTTCCATTTGTCGTGAATAACAATATTATGCATCTGCATTAGCATAAATTCATCTTGACTTACATTTTCAGCATGTATAACTCTGGCTACAGTTTTTGGTAAATGTCCATAGCTAAGAATCTGCAAGTGGTAGAGAGTCGCCCTAAAGTTTTCACGTTGTCCGTCCGTCCTATTGCCCGTCTACAACTCTTGCGAAAAATATACCTTAAAAAAAAAACTACTAACAATACAGTTCTGTACAGTTGGAAAACTTATATTATTTTGATAGATTTTGAAAACGAGCTTTGTGAATACTTTAACGCCAAAACAATATCCTTCTGATAAAGTTGCAGGGTAGGTTCAGTGTAGCATGTCGTGATTAGTATATTAAAACATATTTCATGCAAATCCATAAAATTTGTTTGAAAAAAAAGTTCAAATTGGACTTAGTGAACAATAACTGAAAAACAACTTTTTACTAATACCGTTCTGAAAACACTTAGATGTTTGCCGACGGGACCCTTCCAGACTTTGGCAGTATTTTAGACTTTAATATAACGGGCAAGAGGATTTGCTGTTATGTGCGACTGTTTCATGTCCATGTAAATATTAAATATAACAGTTTAATAATGCAATTATCTGGAATGAAAAAAGATTGTGTTCCACTGGTAAAAGCTGAAGTAAATCTGTGTAAAAACACACATTTATAATAAATATCCGTTATTTAAGCTAATAGCTGTATGAAATTAAAAAAAATTCTAAACAAAATATTTTTGGAAATAAAAATTACAACAAAGTTCCAGACAATAAATTTTGCTACGCCTGACTACGTCTTTTTAAGACTCATCGGAGGCGCTCTACCAAAATACTGAAAAAGCCAAACATTATATCTAAATCATGAAGAGCATGAGCAATAACCCAAAAAATATATCGAAATGGGACTTCAAATTATGACTAAGATCAACCTATGTCTGGGGTAGGAACAAACTTACGGTTTAGACGGTTTTAAAATTTAAACGGATAATTTTTAGCTTTGGTGTATTCGTCAACACAAACGTGTTGATTGCGGAGCTGATTTAACTCAGGGAATTCAAAACTCCACCAGCAGCGCTAACCGTCACGAATGTTAGAAATAGAAATTACAACAAAGTTCCAGACAAAAAATTTTGCTAAGCCTGACGAGCGTTTTGTCTATTTAAGACTCGTCAGAGGCGCTCTACACATTTAAGAGACATTTTTTTAATCTTAAGAAAACTCCTTATTTAGTAATAGTTCGTGCGTTTTCTTTCAGTCTTTCATCGTATGCAACATGAAGAGAAAAAGCAAATTTGACATTGGAAAGAAAATTTGGTAGGCCAAAAAAAGAGAAAACTATTAAATACTGAACATCCATCTTATGATTGGAATACAGAAATTTTAGAACCAAACATCACTGAAAATAGCAAAGAACAAAAGCAACCGGCTACATTTACAGTTAATTCCGATAACATTGATTTTTGATGTTTTGTGTTTACTATGAATTTTTAATATTAACGATGACATTATGTATTAAAAACTTTTTGCAGTCAACATAACAAGAGTTACCTGTCTTGTATTTGTATCATCAGAACACTGTCAAATTATGTACCTCTTAATTGTATTTCAGTAACACCTGTTGACTGCAACGCAATTATTTTGCATGTATCGGTCCGTTACCAAGTTTTATTGCATGTATTTAGAGTCATTTTGTTATGCTTGAAACATATAAAAAAAATATTGAACGTTTTTATTGGATATTGATATTTTCATTAAAACAAAACTTTATTAACTTCTTTTACTTGTATAGAAGCATAACTGACCAGATTATTACTCTATACAGGCCTGTTTATATTAACCAGTTTGAATTGTCCGCGTCAATGTAATCAAATCGAGCACACCGTTCGTGAATGATTTAAAAATATACCATTGTGTTCGACAAAAAGAAATTAAATCCTTATACAATATGTTCTTGTTTATATACTGGGCATGTTTTTAAAGTTTATTACATTCATATTTTTTATATTTTCGAGATTAAAAGTTGCAAATTGACATAAACCGTGAAAAAATTGCATGTATCGTCCGTTAACAATGTTTTTCTCCGTAATGGTTCTGCCGTGTGTTAATGTAGTCCTTGTGTGGGTTTAATGTACAATGAATTTTGCATATTTCTTTTGAATGAACGGCATGCATATGCATTACTTTCATTGGAAAGCTTTATTATTAGTATATATTTTCGTATATTTCAACATTTTCTCGGGTGAGTGAAAAAAACAGGGGTACAATAGTAACATGCAACTTCTAAATATTTAATGTATATGTATACGGCAAAGCGGAATAGAATTTCATAAAAGTTGTTTCCAATTCGGATCTAATTTTTGTGGGCAAAGCGGTCTATATATATCAGGAATATGAACATGAACAGGTGATAAAATGAAGATGAAATGATGATGAAGTGGAGGAAATGGGGGGCAAAGTCCAATCGGGATAAGAGTTTTGACTGTCAATTGGAAAATGAGGAACGGGCAGATTTTCACACAGGACTCCTATGGGTTCTCTTAACAAGGCATGCAGCAGGGTTCTTTAACGCGTGAAGAACATGATTTTTTCCTAACACGTTGCGCCACTATAGTTTGCGGTCTAGTTTTCGGCATTTTACATTTGTAGCCTGACGACGCGGCATTATGACAGACTGCCCATTCAACCACCGAGTACACATTCCAGTCGTTTTGTGGACAAAGCAGCAGACCCGATATCACGTTGCTGAGCGCTCTTTAGTGGATATTTACCGACAACATGGCGCTGACGCGGGCCCGCGCCGGTATTTATGTATAGCAATAGCTTTTTATAGCAAAAAAAAAAAAATACAAACGGACGAACGGACTAAAGCGCCAGAAAATGTGTACACCTTTATTGTTATTCTATAAAAATAAAAATCATTAAAAAAAGACTGAAGTAAATCAAAATCCATACGTATTGTATGTTTAAATGTCTATTCGCCAAATTAACAATCAAGGTTATTTATCCGTTCATGTTTTCTGTACATTTAAATTACATGTACACTTCCATTTAATAATGTGAACATTTCATATGTCAAGTCATTTAATTTAGGTTTATCAATGAGAACAAATTTAGTGTGAAACTAGTTTTAAGAACATTAAACTACTTCTACACATGTTTACTGAAAACAACTTCAGTGTGAACGCGGCCTAAGACTAAGATAGGTGTTTAAACTATAAGATCTTTATAGGTCAAAATTTGCTAAATAAGAGACCATTTCATATAGCTTATTAACATAATTTCCGTGCCCCATCGACATAAATTTATGAAATTCATGAAGACTGTAAAATTTTACCATTTTACATTGAATACAACGAGAGAGCCATTTTAAAAGGGATAAGTTGACATTTGTTCAAAAAGTTGCCAAGCGAAGCGGGGCTAAAAATCTTAAAAATCTTGTAAGCTTGTTTTGCGACAAGTTTGAGTGTATTAACATTTTTCAGACAGAAAAAGCTAATTTTGTAGGATTAATAGGACAAAATAACTCAAATATAGGACTCCGTAGGACACGGCCAAATTGATAGGTAATAAGGATTAATAGTACAACTATGACCCATGAAACTTCTATATGCCCTGTACGTGTATTTCTACCGCTGCGGTCACTTCATTTATATTGTAAAATATATATAAAAAAAAACATTTATTTTCGGAAATCATTTTATTCAGTCCCCAAAATAGTTTTAAAAGATAGACAATGACATTAAAAAGAAGTCATTTTCATTTTTATATCATGATTTTTTATGAAAGAATCACGTCGAAAACTGACTGGGTCAGGGGATTAAAAAACAAATGTGTCAGCCGAAATAAGTTCATCCGTTCTATCCCGATCAACGAATAGAGACAGACGAACTCTAGAAAGACAGACGGACCCCCTATCTTTGAAATTAACACCCCATACCTAATAAGAGTGGTGCTCTGGTGCCCATGGTGTTGTTAATGTTTCAAATGATCCATGCCTGTCCTTTATAGTTTGATTTTTAGTGAACCGTTCTCATTTGAAAATTGATTCGACGTTCATGACGTTAGTGTGGTGTCACTTTCTGTGTCTATACCAATAGAAAATAATGAGGTGCGGAATAAGTGTACGCGATACAACCCACAATCAAGCGGCAATTCAGAAAAACCACTCGCGTGTCTACAATTGGCCCATGGTCTAAATAAAATGCATATAATTCAAATCCAGTCCTGAAATAGTCACAGATAGACCCCCTTCTTAAACAAGGAACAGAAAACACCAAAAAGACAATCGTAAAAACAATAGGACAGGACGGAAAAGGAACTCTCTATACATGTAGAACTCTGTTATTGACAGCTAGCTGAGAACCATCAGTCATCAAGACACACCATGTTGTTTGTTAGAAAAAAATGTTTCTCTTTTTGTTTGTTTGTTTGGTTTTTGGTTTTGTTTTTTGTTTTGTTTTTTGTTTTTTTTTTGGGGGGGAGGGGGGGCGTTGTTTTTTGACATCTAACACGATGTGTGAATATGCAACAAAGAAGAACTCATTCATACATGCACTAGAATAATAGAAAATAATGAGATGTGGAATAAGTGTACGCGAAACAGCCCACAATTAAACGGCAATTTAGAAAAATAGGGCATGTAATGAAACATTAAATGATACCCCGCCACGTTATAATATCAAAAGTTCATAAAATTTGATTTCAAAGTGGCCTATCTCAAAAACTGTTTTGCGGATCATGCTGGAAATTAAACATGACATGTATTTTATTGTACTCAATAGCTGTACAAAATATCAATTGAATCCCATGACGCGTTTTCAAGTTATTGGTCGGAAACTCAAAATTTCATAAAATTTGATTTTTCAAAGTGGCCTATCTCAAAAACTATTTTTTGGATCATGCTGGAAATCGAACTTGACCTGTATTTTATTGTACTAAATAGCTGTGCAAAATATCATTCAAATCCTTTGACGCGTTTTCAAGTTATTTGTCGGAAACTCAAATTTTCATGAAATTCGATTTTTCAAAGTGGCCTATCTCGAAAACTATATTTTGGATCATGCTTGAAATCGAACTTGACCTGTATTTTATTGTACTTAACAGCTGTGCAAAATATCATTCAAATCCTTTGACGCGTTTTCAAGTTATTGGTCGGTAACCTTCGGGGGACGGACAGACGTACGGACGGACGGACGGACAGACACCGAAAAAAACTGAGGGTATAACATAATACCCTGCCACTTCGTGTGGCGGGGTATAAAAACCACAATGGACAACCGCCAGCAGCCTTCAACGAGGCCATTTGGCACTGCTCGCCGTTCTGCAATTGGCCCATGGTCTAAATAAAATGCATATAATTAAAATCCAGCCCTGAAATAGTCACAGATAGACCCCTTTTTAAACAAGGAACAGAAAACATCAAAAAGACAAGTACAAACGAAAGCTTTGTCAAATATTCCTGTCTTAGGACAGGCACATGTAATATGCGGCGGGGTTAAACTAGTTTTTTGGGCCCAACCTTTCCCCTATCAATATTCCTTGACAAAGCACAGAAACTAAACACACAATAAAAATCAAATCGATCAAAGTCCAATTCCACTAGAGAGAACCTAAGACAAAAAACAAGAACAAACAAAAGGACCGTAAAGGAACTCTCTATAGAACACTCGCTGTTACTGACAGCTAGCTTAGAATTATCAATCGACTGATGTAAAAAAATCAAACGTATCGATTTTAATCCGACACAACACTTCAAACAATAATGAATAAATTGCAATATAAACACATATTCGGATGATTATAAATATCATCTTGTGGAAACATTGCTAGACTAAGTTTGTAATTACTTCGAAAAGGTGCATGTAAGAACCATTAGGTCAAGAAACAAGAAACGACTATTTTTTTCTCCATTTACTAGTAACCAAAAGAGATCAAAAGATGACATTGAATGTTTGAAGTAAAAAAAAAGACAAAATCAAAGGCATCATAAACAACAATATAATGAAAACAAAATACAAAAGAACTAATCTGTTATCACACTTTAGTCTAGAAGTTCTTGCTTGATGCCACAACGCCAACGACCATGCATATTGTAAGTGTAGGAAGACTTTATGTATATCAAATACAATTTCAGTTTTATTATTTTTTTATTCAATAAATAATAATGAAAATACAGTTTCTTCTTTAAAAATAATATTTTCCAACCGAATATTTTTGTTCTCTTATGAATAAACAGTCATGTTTTTCATGTTTATATCATCAGAGATTGTTAACTTAATATTTTATTATAGAAAAATGAGTATTTTTTTGAAAATGTATTTCTTTTGTAATGCGCTGTTTATAAATTGCCTTGGGTAAACCTCTAACACCGACAGCCTACGTTAGGTATACAGTTTTCCCCGGGGGTACAGCATTCTATTTTACCCGGTAAATATTCACATCGTTTGGTTCCAACCTTGCAGTCCTCTTTGCCAGTGAACTGAAATGTAGATTAAGGAATAATAAACGAACACAAGAAAAGCGTGACTTTTGGAAACAAATCCAGGCGAATGATTTTTAAATTGCGCCTGGCGCGCGTTTGGTTTTTATGATAATTATAAGAAACACTCAATCCAAGAATAGAAAGGTTTAAATAAACTTGACGGCTATGAAGTGCACATCATAAAAAAACAAACACACATTTTTTTCTTAACACCAGGGTTATTGGTAATGGTAAATTAAAAAAAAATGTGGGGTTTTTTTGTATGGAAATAGCCGTATGAAAAAAATGAAGATACCGTAAACATAGAAACAAAATAACATCTTAAGTAATAGACGGTCTATTTCTATTGCTCTAGCTACGAGTTAGCAAAAACCAACCTTTGTTTCAAAAAATAATATATGGCTGCATTACTTACATGATTCGTTGTCTTAAGTAGGGGGTCTATTACTTTCTTCCATTCATCCACAGTCCAGGCGGGATCAGCAGCAACCACGACATCATTTACCATAAAGGTAGGGGTCCCTACGACACCTCCTGGATACGGATAAAATCATCAAAATTAACAGACATAAGGTTTTAATATATATTAGCATATACAAATATTATCACTGATAAGCTACTCATATTATACCAATAGGTACAATGTTTTAGCTCTTTGCATTCAATTGCTTTCATTGGTCAAGCTTAAAAAACAAACATGATATCATTCATGTAGAAGTAGATAAGTTATATAGTATTTAAAATATTTTCGGTCTGTTTCTCATCTTGTAAAATGTTCCATAAAATCACAATTATCAGTAATTACGAAGTTTGTTTAAGAAAAAAGATATATTCAGACAAACATTTAATTTATCAAAGACAATACCAGATGAAATGGCATAGTGATAGTCCAAATAATAATGCCATCTTGAAAGCCTTTTATATTTTTTTTACGTTTGGCTTCATACGACTTGGAGATCTTAAAATGTTAAAATAACAAAACCCCCTACGTCATGATTATCTGGACTATATAGCATAGTGTTTGATAATAGACTCACTAGAACATGCATATTTCCACTCAATTCTACACTCTTCGTTCAGACTGTCACTGCTGACAACTCTAATGAAATCGGCTTGTGTCATCCCGCCCATACCATTGGCCAAGTCTGCCATTGTTCTGTAAAAAAAGATGTATTACTTGGTTAACAAAGCAATGCCAATGATAAGCAAGCGACGGTGTGGCAAGATGTCCCAAAACTTAATTAAAAAGGCGACTTAAATAGATGTAAGTTAAACCAACCAGAAGTGTTACTTGTAGCTATAAAGTCGTTGTTAATGAAGACATCGTTTTACAATATTATTAACATTCATCTTCCGCATTCTAAAGTTCGTTTTTTAAAACGAATTGTTCTCTTAAAAAGTTTCTCTCCTTAAAATGCATGACATAGGAAAGTACTTACTTAATAACCTGAGCCTGAGTAAGAGTGACATCTGAGAATTTGGCCAGGTTGTTGTAGATCTGCTGGGTCCAGTAATATGTCATATTCTGTTTAGTTAAAGCATCAACAGCATGCGTCCCCTGTCAAATATGAATGGTTAAATTTGTTTTTCATTTTGACCATGAAATCTTTATTTTGGAAACTACCAAATGGTCAATTTTGACAAAGAAAGGAAATTTCTGAACGAAGTTGCCATACAATTTTGATTTTTCAGATATTTAAATTTTTGAAGTGCTTTCGTGCTAAAGATTGTCTTTATCTCTCTATAAGCCATGAAATATCTAACCCTTTTAATAAGCGGTCGTGTTTGGTGTGGTCGACTGGCAAACATTTCACATCTTGGTCGAACATACCCTAAAGATTAATTTTACAAAGTTCAAAAGCTTAAGAAAGAAAAATAAACTGAGAAACGGACGACGGACACCTTATGAGTCGACAATAGCTATATTGCGTTGACAATAGATTATTTATACCTTTGGGATATTGCATTCGAAGTAAGTGTTGATTGTGTCTCCTATACATAGTATGCAGGAACCGCTTACTCTTCCGGAGCACCTAAGATCACTCTTGTAACGTTTTGAGTTCGCGTTGTTGATTTCCGTTCGGTTGATTTTGTATTTCTTCGTGCTATTCTTGTTCATGTTTGCCGGTCTTTCGTTGCCCATTCGGACCTTTGACACTCGAAAGCCCCATTGGTGCCTCTTTTGCCTCTAATATGATCATTTGGGTCAGGCGAGCGGATAAAACACGGCTTTCAGTTTATGATCTGTGAATTATTTATTGTATTCTAAGTAAGTGTTGATTGTGTCTCCTATACATTTTTAGGCACACTGGTAGGTGGCACAACCAAAAAGACCACCGAATACAAAAATTAAATAGAGTATCATTTGACGTAAAACGTTTTGCATCTTACAAAACAAATTTACCTACTGCCTATCTATTTGTGAAAACGATAAAAAACTTCATAACTTACTTCAGCAATCAAAAAAGCATTGTGATGATAAGGCAATGGGAACAAATGCATTTTCAGCCTAAGAACATTAGGTCCATATGTATCTGCCAGCCGCTGTATCGTGGGGAACACCTGGGCACTATCCGGACACAGTGGTCCCATGTACACGTCCAGGTAGACGGGGGAACTCTCACTCCCATGGTTGTATACAAACCCAAGTGGTCTGTGTGGTATCGGCACTTGGGCCAAGGCGAGTGGAAGTAAACACAAAAGAAACTTGATCATTTTGTCCGAAATTCTCGATGATTGTGATGTTGTACAAGTGTATCTAATATATCAACAAAGTTCATGTGATGTAGTTGGTCAGATGATAGCCTTTATCATTTACAAATACTAAATAATCCTCTATTTATAATGACAGAGCAAAAATATAGAACATACAGTTTTGTTGAATATTCTTACACAGCTTGCAATCTGGTATTCTAGGTATAATTAGGAAATGTATATTGAAATACTTCACATATTTCCTGTTTTGAACTTTCCGTATGTTTTGAAAACAAACAAAAAAAAAATAATAAACAGTCAATTCTATAAATAGTATATTTTAAGATATTTAAACTTAATAATATAGTTTTAAACTAGTCATTTAAAAATGAAAACGTGCTGATATGTTTGAAATCCGCACTAAAGGGCGAAAAATAAAGTACATGTAATACATTGACTAGTTCTGCGATTCAATAACTGATCACCAAAGAAAAATACAAATAGCGAAAGGACCATCAAGAGCTACGGAATCGCAGCCATTTTTTCACTAGATAAATCGTACTTGTCTTATAAAAATAATGTCTGTTAAAATCAGAGTAGCTGTAAAATGCCGTGATGTGTGATGTCACCATCCGCACCCGGTAATGGATGAGATGCGTGACTTGCCACTCTTTTTCTACCAAATGAAAATCTCCACCAGCGTCCAGTTCATAACCTTTCTCAACAGTAAACAAGAGGCTCATTTGAATCATTCGCATACTAGTAGTCTTCAGTGATACTAATAATCAGATTTTCTTTAATTTCTCCCTTTACTATAGCTTTGTAAAAGATCAAAGTGAAAGTTAAAGTTGGTAAAATTCTCCTTATATCAATCCGTTTAAATTTCAAAATTTTCAAACCCTAAAATTCTCCCTATCCCAGATAAAGGTTGATCATAATAATAATTTGGCTTTCATTGTTCTATGCTCTTCATATTCATATAGCGTCTGGCATATTCAATCTTTGGATAGAATGCCTCTGATGAGTCTTGGCTGCACGAAATGCCCGCCAGGCGTAGCAAAATTTATTGACTTAAACTTTGTTGTATTAAATTTTGATTTCTATAAGGGAGAAAAACACAGACCACTAAAAAGGGGGTTATCTGAAAACTTTTAACCAATGAAGACTTTAGTAAACAGCTTTTCTTTTTCTTGCGAAATATATGAAAGTATTTAAAAACACGATCCAATCACTTGAAGACTTAGACTTAATGAAGCTTCTGATATCAATTTTCAAGCCTGCAACAGCTCTTTTTTCCCGTCTGCATTAGTTTTGTTCTCAATTAACAAAAACATAGGACTTTCCATGACCTATACCCGTATCTCAGATGTCAGGAGCAAAACGGTTTTAATTTAAAACTGAAAATAAATTTGTAAAATTCTTTCAATTGAGACTCATTATTCATTTTTTTTTAAATCAATTCTATTTAAAAGATAAAGTTAAAATGGTTTGTGTCTACCTATTATACCAAACTAGTACTTTGAATAAATGAATACCGCATAAAATTTAAAATGAATTAAAGACATTCTTCCGTTAGTTTTTTGTTAAATCAACATTAAAATGTTGGTTTCAATAGATTTTAAAACATATATATATAAGCCATTCAATCACAACCTTGTCTGTCGATAAAGTAAACATGAAAACACAAACAAACAAAGCTAGACACTTGTACAGATGAATGGACACTTTTATTGGTAGGCATAATGCATTAAATGCTTCTTTGTTTTAGTGATTTTAGACAAAGAAAAATTTTAATACTAATAATAGACCTTGAAAAGTAAAACTTTTGTTTTGTAAACAACCAACACTCGTCGTTTATACAAGATTATTTTGACAAAATATGGCAAGCGAGTAAGTTAGTTTTTTTATTTAATTGTGAAAATGATTTAAATTTTATTCTAAAATACATAACTTAACTACGTTTACTTTTATTTCGTTAACTAATGTGCTTAATTGAACAAACTGATATTTCCGCTATGAATCTTTCTGCCATTAAAAGATTGATGTACTCTATATTCCACAGTTTTTTGTTCTAGTTTTGTTTTGTTGATTTTCACTTTAAAGAAGAATCTCAAATACTCCTATTGCCCCTATTACTTGAGCGACTCTGATAAGATTTTTACAAGTATACAAAGATGAAGTTAAAAATTATATCATTCGTTTTTTTTTCTTTCTATATTTAAAGACCTTTACGACAAGTTGACATTGGCGAGGGCTTAGAACTAGAGCTTCCAAAGCGCCTTTATACGGAGGAGATTCAAAACTTTCGCGTCTTCAAATGGGATGCGAGGAAGATAGTGCGGGAAGGCAGAGTTTTCCACCCAGCTGAAAATGACTACCTTGTGAGCTCAATCTATGATATCAGTAATCAGGCCTTCAGGTTCAAAGACAGCGAAGAGGACAAGATATGGCTGAAGGTGAAATTGGACGAGGGGAAGGCCGAGGAGAATAGAGTGTACAAAGCTGTGGTCATTGCAGACAAACAACCGACATACAAGAAAGCTTGGTTAAAGGTAATTTCTTTAATATCATTTTTAGCACCACTTTTTCGTTTATACCAAGAGAAACTTACATGTCTTTTAATCATTTGAAATTGGGTTTACTGATAACACGGTGAGTTGCTGTGTTCTGTTCATATTGTGCGATGCGAAAAATAGCATATTGACTGGAACAAGGAAAAGTTCCTGTGCAAAGTACAAATTATGAAGTAAAGGAAAATAAGTGCCAATGTAGACATCAACACTCAAGCGCCTTATATATATCTTTTCTGGTTTCAGCTCGGTTATGTCTGCTTCAGTGCTACAGCTATTGACACATGCTGTATCCTATCGTATCCCCAGAAGTCGGAGTTTACATGTGGGCCGGCCGGAGGTATATTTACTGCCAGCAATGATTACAGGATCCAGATGTTTATTCCTGAGGCGGCTCTTACAATAGAGGAATTCATGATGGTTGAGGTAGGTAATCATGCTTTTCGAATTTGCTACATGCATTTACAATCATGTACAGTATAAAATAAAGGAAAGTAAATGTGTATACAAGGCAAATATATTCCGGTTTGACAAATTTGTCAGCAGAACTTTTTTACAGAATTAAAACTTTTCAATATACAAAGTTTTATTTAAGATACATTTACTACTTTCTATGAATCAACTTTCAATTGAGTTTAACACATATTAAAGATTTTACTTTCTGAATCAGCTGCATTATATTTTGTGATAAGTCATCCAACATTTTCAAGAACTTGCCTTTTAGTTGACATAGTGCATTTTTCCATAACAGTATGCTTTAATCACTGCTTGTCTTCTTATTTCAGACAAAAGACCCAAACATCGAGTACTTAACACACAAGATGTTCAACAGCCCTAAAACCCAGAGAATTAGCAACATGACGCCTTCACTAGCAGTAGACAGATTCAACCCTCACAACATCCTAAAACCGATCAAAGTAAGACTACCGAAACAACCGACAACCAGTAGAAAGGGCGACAAGATGGTGGTTCTTTGGTGGCTGGATGATGAACCTCAAGTTTTAGACCCCGAAAAGGGGGAGGTGTTTGTGGAAGACTTTGAAGATAATGTCATGATCACTGTCAATAAACTAAAAATGTGAGTGAAGCTTGTTAACCTTGCACAGATTCTGACTCATGCATATAGATTGATATATTTGTACTAGGGAAGGATGACCATTGCGGTTTGAGGACTACTATAATTAAAACTCCCAAACCTCTGATTTTTCGTTTAATCTGATTATATGTAACACTGTATTCCTATTTAAAGTTAAAGGATACATCATAGGGAAAACGTGAAACGTCCTGTCTTATAATGTTTAAATTAAATTTCAATCTTTTGGAATAAGTGTAGGAAATCAAGATACCTAAGAAAACAAAAGAAACTAACATTGCTCATAACCACATGAAAATTTTCAATACAGCATGATTGATACCTTTTACAACATCCTTTCATTTCAGGAAACAATCTTCAGTTAAAACAGAAAATGCTGGGTAAGTTTGCTTCTAAGTTGAAAAAAAAGAAATTAAAGTTTGTTTTTGCCTACAAAAACGATGTCTCCCCCCCGTTCCCCCCAAAAGTTCCAAGTTCAAAAGGCCATTACTCCAATATTAATTTGAGGATCAAAATGTCCTGGTAATATGCACAACTACATATGGTGTCCTTCCTATATACCACGTTTCATTGAATTTTGTTCAGCAGTTTCAGAGGAGTTGCGCTGACAAGACGATAAATGAGGATCATCAGCAAATTTTTAAGTTCAAAGGGGCATAACTGCCACAAAAATTTGAGGATCAAAATTTCCTTGTAATATGCACAATTACATATGGTGTCCTTCCTATATACCAAGTTTCGTTGAATTCGGTTTAGTATTTTCAGAGGAGTTGCGCTGACAAACTTTGTGAGGGACAGACGGACGGACACGACAAAAACAAAAATGGCTGGATTTTGTTAAACAGGAAGTTGGTGAGCAACGGACCTGCTCAAATCCAAGTTATGGGACCCCAATCTGATGCTGTATACCAAATATCAAGTGGCTGTGATAACATAGATAAGAAGTTGCTGAGAAAACTGTTACGAAAAAATCTTCACTTCCCGCCCGTTATACACCATTTTATTACCAGATTTTCGAGAAATCCGGCCAAAAATTAGAAAAGTTCTGTATCTGTATCTGTATCTGTGTGGGTACGTCGTAGACTACCAATTGATGGTCTCTTATACGACGGGCGCTAGGACGCATGTATTAGTCGCACTGACAGCAGGTATGGATTGCTGTCTTGAAGGCTGCCACTGTATTTGAGTTTACAATTTCGTTGGCTAGGTTGTTCCACTCTATAGCTGTTTTAACGAAAAACGAGTGTTTATAAACTTCTGATCTTGCTTGTGGCACTATTACACTTTTGTTGTTCTTGCGTGATTGTCTTGTGATTATATTAATTGTTTCACAGTTGGCGTATGATGTTGGGCGGATCTGGCGTTTTCCTTGGTGTAGGTTTATGAATTCGGAAGCTGGTATAGCTGGTACCTGCCCTTCCACCACCTTGTAGAAGAAGACAAGTCTTTGTTGTTTTCGTCTTTCTTCGAGTGGCTGGAGTTCTAGTTGTTCCATCATTTTGGCTATACATCCTTCCTCCCTGGATTTATAATCTTTGGTTATAAATCTCGCTCCTCGTCGTTGTATTCTTTCCAGTTGATCAATGTCTTTCTTTAAATATGGGTCCCACACTATGGCGCCGTATTCCATGATGGATCTTACTAAGGAGATGTAGGCGTTCTTTCTGCATTCTTTAGGGCAGTGTTGTAGGTTCCGCCGTAAGAATCCTAGTGTGGAGCTGGCTTTCTTTGCTATGTTGTTAATATGAGTATTCCATTTTAGGTCTTCTGATATTTGTAGTCCTAGGTATGGGTTGGTGTTAACTTGTTCAAGTATGTGGTTGTCCAGTTGGTAGAAATGGTGTTTCCTCTGTTTAATTGAGAGTATGTAGCATTTTTTAGCATTGAAACGCATGCCCCAGTCTGATGCCCATTTTTCTAGGTTTTTCAGGTCTTGTTGTAACATATGATGATCTTTTGTTGTTGATTTCTCTGTAGAGCAGACAGTCATCGGCAAACAGTCTGACTTTAGAATTCACCGCTTCTGGTAGGTCATTAATATGACAGAGAAATAGGATAGGTCCTAGAACAGTACCTTGCGGGACGCCGGAATCTACGTGGAGTTCTTTGGAGAATGTTCCTTCAATAGCTACTCTCATTTTCCTGTGCATTAGGAAGTTTTCCAGCCATTGTAAGATTGGTCCTCTGATACCATAACTGTCAAGTTTGTGAAGGAGTTTTCTATGTGGTACTGTGTCAAACGCTTTTGAGAAGTCCAGTATGGCAATGTCTACTTGTTTGTTCTTTTCTTGTGATTTGAGTAGGTCGTCCATGGTAACTAGTAGCTGTGTCTCGCAGGAGAATCCTGTTCTGAATCCATGGTTTAAAGATGTTAGTACCTTGTTTCTTTCTAGATGTTTCAACATGTGTTTACAGATGATGTGCTCAAGTAGTTTGCATGGTACAGATGTTAGTGAGACTGGTCTATAATTCTCAGCTGCATGTTTATCCCCTTTTTTGTATATGCATGATATATTGGCATTTCTCCAGTCTGATGGTAGTTCTCCTGTGTCTATTGATTTTTGGTAGATTTTTGTGAGGGCTGGTGCGATTTCATTGGCACATTCCTTTAGGACTCTGTTAGCAATGTTGTCTGGTCCTGATGCTTTGGATGTTACTAGTGATTTTAGTAGATATGCTACTCCTTTTTCTCTGATGGTGAGTTTTGGTATGCTGTTCCTAACCTTTTGATTTGTGCTTGGCATTGTGTTCGAGGAGTCTTTGGTGAATACTGATTGGAATTGTTGTATCAGTATTTCCGCCTTCTCTTGACTATCTGTTATCAGGTGGCCATCTTTCTTCAGTGGTGAAACTCCTATGTTGTCCTGTTGTTTAGCCTTGATATATTTCCAGAATGGTTTTGAATTATGGTTTTCCATGCCTTTAAGTATGGCAGTGTTGACATAGTCCCATTCAGCTTTCCTCATCTGTTTTCTGCAAGTTTTTTGGAACTGTCTATATTTGGTCCAGTCTTTTGTTTTCTTGGCTTTATTGTAGAGGCGTTGTTTTTTCTTTAGCATCTTTTTTGTTTTATGGTTGATCCAAGGCGTCTTGTTGTTTGACTTGATGTTTTTTGATGGTATGTTTCTTTCTACACTTTGGATCAGTAGTCTCTTGAAGTTGGTCCACATAGTTTCCATGTCCTCCGCTTTGATTTGATCAGGTAACGATTTTAGCTCTTGTTTCATGTTATCCCAGTTGGCTTTTGAGTAGATGTATATTTTCCTGGGCGGAGTTTTCTGGTAGTGTGGTTTGATGTCCATGTCAGTTACTATGATTGCGTGGTCCGATATACCTGGTATGTTCGACGATGACTTGACTAGTGATGGATTGTTGGTGAATAACAGGTCGAGTAAGTTGTTCTCCCTTGTGGGTTCTTCATGTATTTGTGTTAACCCTTGTGATGTTGAGATGTCTATCAATGTTTGTTGTATGTTCTTATCTTGGTTGGTGTTTGATAAGCTTAGGTTTGACCAATTTATGTCTGGGCAGTTGAAGTCCCCTCCTAGGATGATGCTATTGTATTTGCTGTTGGATATTTTTTGCAGTGACTTAGAGAGTTCTTCCAAATGTTTTGAGTTTCTTTGTGGCATATAAAAGCATCCGATGAGAGTTGGTTTGTGGTTTTTGGATTTGATGCTGACCCATTCTATCTCGCAGTCAGTTACAAAGTTGACTTCTTCTGTTGAGATGATGTCTTTGTTAGTCATTATAAATACTCCTCCTCCTAGTGTTCCTCTATCATTGCGGTATATTGAGTAGTTGTCTGGGAATACTTCGCTCGATTTAATGGCATCTCTGGTTGGATTTTTGCCAGGTTTTACTCCTTTCAGCCATGATTCAGTGCCTAGTACTATGTCTGGTTTTGTGTATTCTAAAGTTGCTTGGAACTCTGATTTTTTGTCTTTAATACTTCTGCAATTGACAGTGAGAATCCGAAGGTTTGTTTTCTTTTGAATGGTGAAGGAGAATGTAGTGTTGTTGTTTGATGTACTAGTATTACGTCTCTTCCCTTGTCCTTGGTGCTTGGGGCTACTAGTTGTTGTTGGTGCGAATGTTGTGTTGGATGTGAATGAGTCCACCAGTGGGTCATAATAGTTGGTCGTGTCTAGCTCATATGTATGGTATGTGAATGAAGTTACGTTGATGCTATCACATTTACAGCATAGCCACTGTACGTTTGATCTTTGTAGTAGTTCATAGTCTTCAGTGCATAACTCTATACATGATTTGTGGTGCCAAATATTACAGTTGTCACAGCAGACCCCTTCGCATTTCCAGGTTACAGGTGATTCGCATAGCCCACAGGGAAAGATTGATTTGTTGCTTGCTTTTGGTCCTGGGTTTAGTTCAATATCTCCTGCTTGTGATAATATGAGTATGATCAAGTTGGTGTTTATGTTGTTGTTTGTTGGAAGATCAATTGGTCTACGTCCCCAATGTCCTAGCTTTCTGTTTAGTTAAGAGACAAGTAGACAAATTACGACTCTGTTTCATATTTCATAACTATTAGATCCTTGAATCTAAAACTATGTGTTACAATGGACAGGACAAACACCCATGCTGAGTGCATAATTTATACATGTTGTAACATGAAAACTTATTCCAATTTTATCATACTTTAGACTGGATTTCCATGTTGGAGGTTCTCATGCAAGTCCAAGAAAACAATCAGATACAAAGCAAGATGGGACTAAAAAGTAAGTAATTAAAAGATTAAAACCTATCTAGAATCATTTTGATAGAGAATATTAATTATCAAATGCAATTTTAGAGTTTAGAATATGGACTTCTTACCGGTACTTCAAGTTTAATTTTTGTCATAGCTTCACTTCTTACATAGGTATTTAATATCTATGGGGGGTTGGACAGGGGGGTCTCTTCTCCCAGTCCCCGCCCCCTTGTTCCCTTTGTCTGCCCCTTCAACCCTTTCTACCCTGCTCCCCATCCTTTCTACACCTGCTCCCAGCCTCCTCAACCCCCTTACCCTCGTCCACCTCTTCATCTTTTAAAAGACAACATTTTAACCAATTATTTTCAGTAGAATCAACACAAGCAAGAAATCATTCCTAAGAATACATGTATAATCTATCTTTAAAAAAAACACAATGTATTTATCTTAAATTTGTCATGATTGTATATAATATGAAGTTTAAATTTTGCCTCTCCTTGTATGTTTGGTTATCTTTTTAATGTCCATTTCATCTTACATTTACAGAAAAGTTACAGACTCTAAACCTACAAAGACAGCAAGAGAAGGGTATGTAAGGTTGTCTTAAGCTTGTTTCCAGGAATAACTGAAAAAGAATAGAAACATATAAGGATTTCATTGCTTGTTATTTTCACAACAACCATTTCCTTCAACCTTTTCAAGCCATCAGACTTCAAACTTAATCATTTCACATTCCATTTCAAATTGCTTACAAACATCAAGAGCTTTAAAATTTTCAGTTTTGATTAGATATTAATAATAACTGTTTTCTTTTACAGAAAATCGGAGCCAAAATCTGGAACTAAGTTTGCAAAAGAAGGGTATGTAAAATTTTTCATCAAAGGACTAAAGCCTTATATTTGGCCCTAAATCAGGCCATTTTTTCAAATTCATTTGTAGGATAAGATTTTTGTGGCCAAGTAGTCTACAATGATTACTTGTTACAAAACAAAATCAATTTCAAAGTTTTCTGTACTAATGACCTCATAAAATGACGCTGAAATTAAAAATATGCTAATTTGAGCTAAATTTCACAATTTTCCACCTGGTTTTTGGTGAAAATGACATTAGCGCCACCCCTCACCCATTAATATTTTTTGCTTAAATTTTATAAATACATTATTTTCTTCATATTTCAACAACAATTTTGATGGGCGAGGGATGGCGCCATATAGAAAATCAAAAAATTGAAAAACAAGTCATTTTGGCCAAAAATGAAAAATCACTGATTTAGGCTACTTTTGAAGGGTTAGGGTTCTTGAAAATTCATTAATACACCATAATCAAATCTTTTCTCTTTTAACACAGACATCCAGCTATACATACACAAATTTTGGTGTAAAACAAACCAATTTTGATATATGAGTATTAACAGGGCCAAATATGGGGGTTCGTGGCTCTAGTCCTTTATCCAGTATTAACTTCAATGTGGACAGCAGTAACCTCTTTAGAGAAAAATTTGATTTCAATAAAATGATTTGCCAATTACAAAAAAGTTATTGTTGTATTTTCAATCATTGCCCTATCGGCTGTTTTCATTTTAGGCAGTGTTCTTATGAAGATCATTTAATATTGAGTTTTAAAAGTGTGAAGAAATTACCATGCACATGAATACATGTCATTCTTACCAAATTATTTCTCAGATTTCAGATTGCATGGATAAAACCAGGAACTAAATCACAAGAAATCAAAGCAGAGGCCAGAATTTTAATGGACATTGAACATGTTTGTAATGTGTTGTTGTTTGCCAGGAAAGAAACAAACTTCAAGTACGCCATACGTGTTGAAATCATTCCGGAGTACAGGATAGCATCGATGAAACAGAAACGATCACGTGATCATCATTTCACAGAGATAACTGACTGCCGATCGGGACTTGTTCACATTCATGAGGACGAGAGAATCAGACTTAATTATGTTGTTAAGGGAGAGATGCAACCTCAGTACACCTTCATGTTCAAGGGTCACTTTGACACGAACTTTGCCCTCTTAGCAATTGATTTACCTAAAGGGGGGAGGATTGGAGCTTTTGAAAATATGCAGTTTGAGTTGACATCGGATAAATTTATGAAAACAAGAATACATCAGACTAATCTGCCTTTACTGAAACTGTCAAAACTGAAGATACCTACCAAACCCATGGAAGGTAAGCTCGTGTATGATTATCGGAGTAAAAATTAAAACCTGCATATACATGTATATACTGCAATTTAAAAAATCCACAAAAACAAAAACAGTGGCAACTTTCAATGGAATCATTGTGTTCCTTCTCAATGTTTGGAAATTGTCCCTGGATTATAACATGTACAATTCTAACCAGGTACATATTTACATTTGCATTTGTAATATTAATTTTAAAGTCAAATGCATCAGAACACATTTTTCGAGGAAAAGATTAAGCTGACAATGTAAACACATCAGAATATCTAAATTCAAATTTTACAAAAGATTAAAGAGATGTAAACAATTATAACAATATAAGACCAAAAACATGTCTTATCCACACATACATTGGAATCAAATGACTAACAAGATATAAAACCAAAACCACCTTGTCTTAAGAGTAAATCAGTAAGCGTAAAGATTCATAAACAATAACATGTTAAGATATAGTGTGTTAAAAAACATTTTTTATGATGATTTTTGTAGAAGGGGATTCTGAATTCTTTGCTGACAGCAGCTTGATAGTTCTAGCCAGACATCTTACAACACAGCTCCATGAAATAGGACAATTTGGTCGAGAACTTCGTATTCCTACAGCAGTTATCATTGGTCTGGAGGAAGAGTACAAAGTTCACACTGCTGGTTTCCTGCACAAAATGTTACAGTACTGGCTTGAAATGCCTGAGACACAGGACCAGAGTAACATGTTTACCTTTCTACTGGCTGCCATTGATAAATCCATGAAAAGCATAGATTACAAATGGGTTACTAGGGTGATGGTTAGAGTTCAAAAAGAAGGACGAGCTCTCACAGAGGAAGATTTCAAACGAAAAGAAGTCATTCAAGAGGAAAAAACAGAAACCACAGAAGAAAGTCCTGTTAAAAAGTAGACCAATTTTGATAGGGGAAAAATCTTCTAGGGCTTCATCATGATAGCCCAAAGACTTCATACAAAGACACTTTAAGTGATTTCATTTGTTATTTTGAAAACATTAACATGAATAAATATTATAAACAATCATTAATATAGAATTATTACAAAATCACAAATAAAACACAAAAATTACAAAATAGGCATTAAAACATGCATATTTCTAGTAACAAAAAGGCAATTTTGTTTAGCAATAATATGATTGGTCAAATTTAATTATTTCAAAACTCTTAAAAAATAAAATTAAAAATCTGAATTAAATTCTAAGGATTTTGCTTTTCACATATTTCAGTATATTTTATAAATGTCTGATATAAAAATGCACATAAAATCAGTAGAAATTTAAAAATTATCTATGAACAGTACTAATGCTAGGAAATCCATACATCTTTCTGATATCGATTTGTCTTTTCTATGTTTGTTAAAAAGTTTTCGGCATCTTTCTCATCTAAATCACCTTCAATCTGAGCTATATGTAGTAACATCTTATGAACATCTCTTGCCATATGCTTTGCATCACCACACACATAGAGGTGAGCATTTTCCTGTTTAAAAAAAAACAAAACAAACAATAAAAACAAGAAAGTCTGTGAGCTTATGCTTACTAGTGATACCCCACTCCCAAAATTATGCTGTGCATAAAAACCTTAGGATTAGGTTAACAGGAAGTAGATGACATAAGAACATAAAAACAATATACAACATGGTAAAATATGGTATTATAGGATAAAGCTACATGCAAAACATCAGACCACTGCGTTAAAAAACAGTTAATGAGACCCTGTGTTCAAGCCAGCATGATCAGTTAGTTTGGATTATCCATTTTTCCCTATCTGTTATGCTTCAAAGTAATTATGATATTGTTTGAGGTCGTCCTTTAGATATGTCAAGTGGTAAGTATTTAAATATTTTTGGTAATTTACTTCCTTATTTACAGTAACTTGTTCCACCAGAACAAAAGGATGAAGTTAAAATTATAATCAAATACTTTTCAAGTACTTGATGATTGTATCTTTGAACTGTGCATCAACTTTTAATACTCGCTGCTGTATTGCTATGCATGATAAGTGTAACAGGGTTGCTCCCCTTCGTACATTAATAAGAAGGTTGAATAGCCAGCATTTACTGTTGACTTAGGGAAGTACTTCTTTAGCTCAGTGGTAGAGCGTCTGACTGCCAACCTTGAGGTCCTGGGTTCGGACCCGGTCAGGGCATGTCGATTTTTTGAAGTAATTCATGCTGTCCGATTACACAAGTAAAAACATTTCCAGGCAGAATTTTTTTATCTATAACTGGGACATATGCTGTTGTAACATCTTGCCTCTGTTTACTTTAAACAGCCTTTTTACATTAGATGATCAAATAGACTGGAGTTAGATTTGTCTAAGAACTTTGTGTTAGGGGACAAGCAGTTTTGTTTTCTGTTGTATGTTATCTTTCTTGAATATAAAAATCATACCTGATTAAGTAATGTCCAAATTTTCTTCCCATCTTCAAGCAGGATATCCTGAACATATACTTTGTGTGTCTGATCCCTAGAGAAAGCTACTCTCAGACTAATAATATCGTTCTCTACATATCTCTCTGTCAACATAAATAAACAGAAACTATCTGTAGGAACATCCAGAATAACAAAATTAGTTGACAAAGAATGTTCAATTTACATAATAAACGATAATGAGGTGTGGAATATGTGCATACATGAGACATAACCTACAATATTAATGATAATTTAAAACATCCGCAACGCAGAGCAGCTAGCAGCCTTCAATGTAATCAGTGGTCACTGCTGGCTGGCAATTGGCTCTAGATTGAAAAAAACCTACATAATACAAGTCCAATATATGAAGAAAGAAAATCAAATAACGAATAGCTTATTGTTTTTAGTGGTTGACAAACAAAAATATATGTATTTTTAAGTTATTTGTAAGAGGTGGTTTGCTTCTGTAGTTTCCTTTGTATTGGCTGTGGCTAATGTTTAAAATTATTCAAGAGCCATATTTTTATGCAAGTTTTTCCCTACAATGTGGTGTCCTCTTTATGCTTAATTACATGTAGTACAAAATGTAAGGAGATCTGACTAACAGCTTTCAAGAGGTCAGCTAACCACACGGCATCTGAGAAATGACAAACAGACCAAGAGCTAAATATCCCCAAACTTTAACTGGTGAAAATTATGCTGGAAAAAGTATTAAAGTAATTTAGGCTAGTAAGAAGTGAAATCAGTGTTCTCCCCAGGCCCTTATAGCATCTCGGGACCGAGACGCTATCGTAATTTGCCGAGATGCTATCAGTCTTTACCGAGACGCTATTTCAAATTGTTCAAAATACAAAGGTATTGAGTTGACATCCCTGAGAAGCCATTGACTGATTGATGATCATTGAGTTATTGACACATTTACAACCCCAAGCCAATTAACAAAGAAATCAATGATCATGGTCTTGTCAATTAATTAGGAAATATCGATCTTTGAACTGAGTAGTCATGCAGATTGCAGATGAACACCTTTTGCGAAGTGAATTATTTCTATTGGACAACCAACCAGGACCAATGGGATTTGACCAAAACAAAAACAAACATATATGCACACGTGCTTTTATTCAGGTGTGTTATTAGATATGAGCCGTTGAATTCTAAATTAACGGTCATTACCCATACCCAAAATAAAGAAAATGCTTTTTACCTTCATGAAACATGATTTAATTCCATTGTTACATTTGTTATTCCAACATATTGATTTCTAGATATATTGTTTGACCTTTGGTCTAAACAGGAAGTCTAAAAATAGATTCCCAATTTCCCATTACCTTATCTAGCATTTTCTCCTTTTGGTGGGAGAACCATTGGCATCTATATGATTCTGTCAACTTAGTGACTCTTAACCAGTGTGAATGAAATGTAAACATTTGCTCTTGCATGGGAACTTATTCATGCCAAAAATAAAAGCTAATTTTATATTATTTTTTATTGCTTCAAACCCAGGCAAATGGCTTTCAGGCCTGTCTTTTCCTCTTCCATCCTTGGTAACTGGATGCAGTTCACTGAGAGTTCATAGATAACAAGTTTTAGCCATTGTTAAATTGCTACAATCAGTTTTACTCCAACTCTTTCTTAATATGGAACTATAGTATCCATAGCTTGAAGGTAGACTTACATCAAATGGGGGGGGGGGGGGGGTATCATAAAACACTAATACATGATACGTGGTCAAGAACTTATCATAGATTGATAGTGAAACGTCGATCGACATGATTTTTTGTTCTTTCTGACACCTGATATTGTTTACGCAAAATGTGATGCTATCCAAAATTCCTGGGGAGAACACTGTGAAATTATATAAAATTGTTATTCTATCTTATTTAATAAAATAAAAATTGATACCAACCTAACTCCTCTTTATAAAGATAATCCTTATTCTTGTGACGACATCCAAAATACAAGTGTGTTTTGCCTTTTATTCCTTGGAGCTCTAGCAAAACAAAATATAAATAATTTATAAAAAGAAAGTCAAGCAAATAAACATTTTTTTTTTAGTTAAAGTTCATGTACAGACTAACTAAAATAAACATTTAATACTTTGATTATTATTCAACCTAAATTGTTGTCTTTTTACACAATATTGAAAAATCAACTAGTTGTTTTTAATCAATTAAGACTTTCAAAGTAATTTTTTATTAAGTAAATGTATGACAGTCCAGAGGCTTTTGTCTGCTTATAAATGTAAAGCTTCAGTTGTAAATTGACAATTTTGATACACAGATCCAACTGCCTTCTAGACATATATACATGTTAGTAACATGCTGTATTTTTTTCTCAGCAATATCTTTATTCATAAAATTTGATGTTTCAATGTCCTATTGATAATTCTTTGCTTCTTTTATACTCAATAAATCACTCACCTCTTTCTTGTATAAAAGCTCTAAATGGTGCAATCCCAGTCCCTGGACCAATTAAAATCACTGGTATATTTGTATCATCAGGAAGCCTGAAGTCTGGGTTCCTGCTCATAAACACTGGAACCAGGCTATGTATTGGCAGACGGTCATGGAGGTAAGTGGTGGTTACACCCTCCCTTGGGTTGCCATGGAGACTGTATCTAACAACAGCTGCTGTGACACAAACAGTACTAGAATCCTGCTCTTACAAATAGAAGATACACATGGTTATTATAGGACCATCATGATAATAAACAGATTTTGATTTTTGATAAAAAAAACATGTAAGATGTACTTAAGTGAATATGTGTTTTTTTTTCGGGGGGATGGAGCAAAATCATATTAGACATCTTAAGAGCTGTGCATTAAAACAATTTAATACTAGATTTTATAACTTAAAGTTAATGACTTTGAAACTTTTGCTGAAGAGCAGCAAGTGATAATGAGTTTTTAGATTTTGACTGTTTAATGAATGTTGTGTTATGACCACTTATTCCATATATCATATGAGTCCGTGTTGTTGATTTCTGTTAGGCTGATTTTGTGTTTTGTGTTTTTTTGTTCTTTTCTTGTTCATCTTTACTTGTTTCGTCGTTGCCCTTTTGGACTTATGACACTCGAATGCCCCATTGGTGCCTCTTTGCCTCTTTCATCTGTAATATTTGTGATGAGATTCAGTAGCATGAAATGCCTGTTTCACAGGGTTCCCACTATATTTTGGACACAAAATTCAAGGATTTTTCCAGGACTTTTCAAGGTAATTGAGGTCATTTTCAAGGATCAAAATAGTCCGCAAAATTTTTTAAAATTCAATAGTTTTTTATCAAACAGTCAACAAATCTGCATATTACAAAATTCCAGAGTTTTTAAGGATATTTTTTAAATTCAAGGATTTTTCCAGCTTTTTGAGCATTGAAATGAAATTCAAGGACTTTTCCAGGTTTCCTTGAATTCAAGGATGGCGTGGGAACCCTGGTTTCAAAGGCAATCAAACTCATGCTCTGCTATGAGTACTTATCCCATAAAAGAAAAATGGTGAACCTGAAGGGTGAACCATAAACAAGTGATAAATTCAATCTCAAGATTAAAAAAGTCCTATATTCTCATTATCGGTAATCACAGAGTGACAATGTGTGATATTTTTTCATTCTCAAGTGATTTTCTAAGGTTTTTGATAGAAACAATTTTTTGCGGACTGATAAGTGCTACAGTCCTACTGACCCGATCAATTGGGTGATACACACCTGTTCATGATACAGGGTTCAACAGCGGCATACATGTACATCAAAGGAAAAATGTTATGATTACCAATAAAGCGTTAAATTATGTACTCACAATTAAGGGCGAGGACGATATGGAGTAATATCTAGGCTGAAGTGATTTTAGACAGCTGATAAACTGATCACATGGCACATTAAAAGGTGAAAGGTCATTGATGACATCAATAACCTCATGGTCAGCTAGGTACTGGTGTAGTTCTGTGTTTGTCTTGCCAATCTGTGAAATTGCAAATACATAATATTAAAAATATTATGCCAAGTTTTCTATACTATGAATGAATGTTAACCATGCAATACAACCTTATTTAAAATTTGTAACTACATTTCTCTAAATGTTGTGCAACAATATCTAGTTCCCATGCGATGATACTTTATTGCATATATCACACTTCACACAATGCGATATTTCTAGCATGTCTAGAAAACCCGTCTCAACGATTTTCTTTAGCTAACGTGTGTGATCCGTTGTTGTTTATTCATTTGACTCAATGGTTTTGATTGGTTCACTTTTTTTAAATACAGTTTTTGATTCATCATTATTTTTGGTTCTTCATGTTGATAGGTTGATAGGTCACAGATAGCGTGACGTTCCAAATTTGCATATCTGTTCATAATAGAAGGCCTGACATTCCAAATTTGCATACCGGTATATTTATACGTCATAATAGGAGTGACGTTCCAAATTTGCCAGGATATGTTCATACCTCATTTGTGTATTATGGCATGGAAAAATTGTCAGGGAGCTTTCAAATGAAAATAATTCAACTCTTTAACAGTTAGACAAAATGATTTCACAACTATAAGCGATGATGATACTGATTTTTATCACATTCATTAGATATTTGTCAAAAAGAAACTCCTAATTGCTTGTTTCTTATTATGATAAATATCTAACTCGATGTGATAAAAATCGGTATCACATCACTTCTAGTTGTGAAATCTTTATGACTGTAATGAAATAAGATGCATGTAACAATAAAAATTAAGATACAGGTCTATGTATTCAAAATATAAAATTGAAATCAAATTCATTATCAATATTTACCCCATGTCCTAATATCTTCCTGAATTTATCTACTTTGTCTTTAGCATTTGACCTTTCCAAAAGTAATTTTAGCAGTTCTGGTTTGACATGCTTTAAATCACAATACTGTATCAAGATACTCTCAATATTGCTCTGTGCTGTCAACAAAAAAATGTTCAATTAGTTCTAGCCATATGCTTATCTGTGCTGTCAATATAAAAATATTTTTCATCAGTTTTGACCAGAGTTGTTCAAGTTTTTATTTCTTTGTTATTGTGACACCATATTTACAACATTTATGTATGCCATCACATATGTTTGTCAATCAATGTAGTAACTTTTAACTGAAAAAAAAAAACTTACATTAAGAATTCCATATTAAAAAAATCTGTCAAAGTCAAAAGTGAACAGGAAGTAGGTGAGCCACAGACCTGAAATCGAATCCCACGTTATGGGACCCCACCCTGATGCTGTATACCAAATATCAAGTGGCTGTGATTAGTAGTTGCTGAGAAAACTGTTATGAAATTTTTTTCCCCACCTGCATGCCACCCGCCTGCCTGCCATTCACCATTTTATAACACAGATTTTTTACTCCGGGAAATCCGGCCAAAAATGGAAATCATGTATTCCTGAATTTGTCTTCAAGCACATTATGTCTTCCTTAACACTCTTCAATGAAATTCATAAAAACCCTGTCAAAGTAAAAAAAAAAGGTCTTGATTTGTTCAACTGGTAGAATGTGCATGACAGATCTAGACCTGAATAAAATTCCAACTAATGAAACCCTTTATTAATGCTGTATAACAAAATCATATGTTACCTTCACGTGGTTTGTAAGCCCAGCTTGGTGTGTCTATAATCTCCTTTCCACTGAACTGTAGTTTCCTTAATATATCTGTTACATGATGGGGATTATTTCTGGGATATATACCTAAAGCATCGCCTGGGAGAAAATGTTTGAATAATTTTGAATTAAATACTAAGGTGAGACATGAGAAAACAATAAAAGTAAAAAATAAAATTAAAACTGTATAAGTATAATCCTCAAATCACAAATGAAAACCCTCTGCTTCAACCTTGTCAATAAGATGTAAAAATAAGATCAAATGATGAAATAACAGATGTACATTTATATTTTCACAGTTTCATAAAAATCTATTATAATGTATGGTTTTGATAAACAGTTCAGAACTTTTTTAAAATACCTGAAGTCCATGTCAAGTTACTGCCTTCAATACCAAATTCACAATGAATTGTCACTTTGTCATCTGGTGTTTTACATAAAGTCAGCTCTCTTCTCATCTTCAATTAAAAAAACACAAAATAAAAATAATATGGAAGGATATATCAATAAGACCATTACATGCATGTACCAGCATAAGAGTCCAAAAGAGGTACATGTAGTGAAATTTAAGTGTGATGGGAAAGAGACATACACTTAAATCACTCAAGCCACCATGCCAAATTTCAAGTTATTATTTTGTACTTTTTATGAAATAAGTTGAGGAAACTTTTTAAATGAAAGAACCTTAGTGAGCACGCTCACATACCCCATGCGTGCCGCTAATGGACTATCAATGTTATTCTTGAGGAATTAGTATCAAGCTACAGGAATCAATAATATTGAATGATTGTAAAAGTGAATGTGCAAGTATTTGAATATCATAACAAAGTTATGTCAAATTTCTTAGTCCAAAGGGCCATAACTCAGACAAAAATTTGGGGATAAAAAATTCCTTGTAATATGCACAACTACATATGGTGTACTTCTTGCATACTAAGTTTCATTAAATTCTGATAGTTGGTTTAAGAGGAGTTGGGTTCACAAACTGTAATCATGATTTTCTGCAATTTTCTAAGTCCAAAGGGCCATAACTCCCACAAAAAATTGCAGATCAAAAATTCCTGGTAATTTGCACAACTACATATGGTGTTCTTCTTGCATACCAAGTTTCGTTAAATTCTGTTCAGTAGTTTAAGAGGAGTTGCGATCACAAACTGTAATCATGATTTTCTGCAAATTTCTAAGTCCAAAGGGGCATAACTCCCACAAAAATTTGCGAAATAAAAATTCCCGGTAATATGCACAACTATATATGGTGTTCTTCTTGCATACCTAGTTTCATTAAATTCTGTTCAGTAGTTTTAGAGGAGTTGCGATCACAAACTGTAATCATGATTTTCTGCAAATTTCTAAGTCCAAAGGGCCATAACTCCCACAAAAATTTGTGAATCGAAATTTCCCGGTAATATGCACAACTATATATGGTGTTCTTCTTGCATACCAAGTTTCATTAAATTCTGTTCAGTAGTTTAAGAGGAGTTGCGATTATAAACTTTGATCACAGACGGACGGACGGAAGGACGGACAGACACCGAAAAAAACTGAGGGTATAACATAATACTCTGCCACTTCGTGTGGCGGGGTTTAAAAATATAATCCTGCGAAAAAAGTTTGTAATAGTATATATTCAGTATATACATGATATACTCATATATAAGAAATTTCTCAAATTGAATTCCGCGAAAAAAGATCTTCCATTTTTTTAGATATCTGCGAAATTTAGCTCTTGTGAAAAAAACGACTCATACCATATGAGCTGTCCAAACAGTTTAATTTGGTCATTTAAAACAACATTACTACCATCTATAGGGGCTCAATCATTAATGCATATTACCTTAATCCATGACATAAATGGATGGTGTCTGTCATATTCATTTCCTTCCTCCAGGCAGGAGAGGTCAAGATAATTCTCCCTGACCTCTAGGTCTGCTGACTGTAACCTGCAGGTCACCAGATCTAACCACACATTGATCACAGACCAGTCCTCCATATCAACATCATGACAGAGAACAAGACATTCAGCTGACAGATCGCTCAACCTGTCAATATAAGAAACAGAAGTATGCAAACTTTAATTCCAAATTACTGTAAATTGAAAATTTAGCAGAAAATGTCATTTGATGGAAAGGACAAGGTATGAAAAGGGCTATTTTTGGCCTCTTTTTCAAAAACGAAATTTTATGCTAAAATTTTGATTTATTTGATATTAAAGGGAAAATTTGCAAAAAAATAATTTTTACATATGTTTTTCATCACATTTTACTAAACATAAATATACATGTAAAACTCTTTAATCTTCACTAATAAGCGAGTATGAGAGCGTTTTGTATCGATAAATTAGAACGATGGGTGCGGCCATTTTGTACGGCTAGTAGGCCCTATTGTCACGTGACCATCACCTAATATCCAATAACCACAAAGTACCAAAACGATAACGACACGCAATGGTCAACTCTATCATCATTTAAAAATGTCTTGCATGATCATGGTGATAGTTTGGTTGTTCTACTCAGCGTAGTAACGGTTAAGTGTTATTTCGTTTTCATGACCTAAGGAAAAAGACAGACTTGCATCTTAAATGGGTCCAGTCTTTAGATTTGCCATCCACTATCAGCAATGTCAAGTATACAAGTTTGTGTGTGAAGACCATTTTGAAGCAACATCTTTAGAGGGTGACTTAATACAGTGTTCTTTTGTCCATGAAAAATGTTTATATCTATCTATATTTGTCAATAATAATTTCATTATTTTTATAGTCAAACGTTTCTTACATGTTACATTATTACCTAGAATGCCCGGGCTAGTATGTAACGGTCGGAATCTTTGCTATAAAAATCCACAAATCCACAAGACAAAAATATCAGTTTTGTTTAAAAAAAAAAATATAACGGGTGTGCGTAAAATTAAGAATATAACTGAAAGCGGAATAAAACTTATCTTTTTGTTTTGTATAAGCATTTTAAATTAACACTTCAGTTATAACTGTGCATTTATTCAGAATATTTGTTTAATAACTAGTAAATATAGATTTTAAAACAGACAACAATTTTTTCTTCATTTTTTTATCCATTCCCTATGCATTCCTTAAAAATGCGCAAATGTATTTTTTATTATCTTTAAAGGATTTCTTAAGCGTTCATTATATAGAAGATAATATGATTTTTACCTATATGAAGATAGTAATTCACAGTCGGGGGCAACTTATTTAAACTTGTGACACTCCCAGGTATTACTTACTTCACGGGGATGGTAATTAACAGGTGGTTGTGTAATGGTTTATGACAGAAAAAGAGATCATTTGTTTCTGTTAATTATTTATTACAAAGTACAACCGAAGACCTACAATTTATCACTCGTGTCTTTGATTTTTCGACATCTTTATCTGTGTAAAAATAGTGAAATTGTTCTTCTTCAGGTGATTTTTGAAGGTTTTTTTTTACATTTCTCTTTTAAAAAGTAAAACAAAAAAGCACACTTTACAGAAAACGCTTCGTGTTACCTTCATGTAGACAGCCGTATGACTATATACCACAATCTTGTGTTCGTAAGATTATAAAACGTATAAATATTTTATCACTTGTATTTCTCTGCATAAGAAGCCAAAACAATAATATATCCAAAAGACACAATGCCCGATCTTCCAACATTAGGACGTACGGACGGACGTACAGAACCAGACACTATATGTCCTCCTACTCCTTCTTTCGTAGATGGGGCATAAGATAGACAACCACACCAACAACTTTAGAATGAAATCAATGTAAAAAAATTCTACATGTCAAACTCTAAGCTTTGTCTGACGCCCGTTTCTAATATTTAAAATGTCAGATCGGTTCCAAAGTAAACTGAGAATGCGAAGTGTACAGTAAAAATAAAAGTGCCAATACAAAATTAATAATTTAGATCTTGCGTTTTGTATGAAAGTTAGAATATTTGAATTTTTTTTGGGATGGGGGCTAATTTAGATATATATATTTCACTTCGTCCTGCCTTTTTATTTTCGAGAACACTGGAGCCTGGATATTTTTCTAACTATAAAATTTTCAGCCAAAAACAACATCTTACCATGCCTTTTTATTTAATTTTGACATCCTGCCTTTTTATTTTTTATTTCACAAAATCCCATGAAAATCCAATGGTCGCCCCCTTATAATCAGCAACAACAACAACAAAAACCACACAAATAAAAGATGAAATGAGTTTATATGAGGTTATGCTAATACATTTTATAAGTTATGAATGGGAAAACAAATTTTAACTAAGTTTAGTGTCACCACTATAAAAAAAGTATAAGTCATTGAAGGAAAATTTATTCAGAGTCTGTGTCACTAATACACTCTCTAAATCCTTCGTACGTATTGTCCATCTGCAGAAGGACATTCTTTTCTGATGACAAACATAACACAAGCTGGCGGCAAAACACGATGTTTTCTTCCTAAAGGTAGACATATTCTGACCCAACATACAAACTGTCTGTATGCCATAAGTCTCTTCCTTGTTTTGTACTGTTAACTTTTTTTTGGCTAAGAATATATATAACTTTTGTTTGATGGGTCAAGAAAAACTCAATGTTTTCAATCAGTGAAATCTTCGGCAATACCTTATCACTCTAAAAAAAAAGTAAACGTCTATTCATATACCTATTTAATTATAAATAGGACGTCTGGTGCTCTCCCCCGGTGGCGTTTGTACCACAATAAACTAATATAACTAGTTTTCAGCACAACCGCGGGTTTAAACAAACTACATGTATCTTGAAGTCGTGGTTGCACCAGGGTCGAAGATATCGGTGAATAATGTAAACTCGTGGCAGCATAGGCATTCTGCGAGCAAGGGCATTGGCTCATAGCGATCGGAACATTTACACCATTGAGTGTAAAATTGGGTTGCTTTGAAATTCAGTCTAGCGATTTATCTCCAACTCTTCTATCTACCGGATTTCTTCCTCCGTATATTCTGGTTCAAGTTGATGCCCCTCCTGACCCAATTCGACCAAATATGCAGAACTAAAGCTGCTAGCAGACACGTCACTCACGTAATCAGACATTACAAATATTTAGAAGGGACATTGGTGCAAGGTATATTATATAGCAATTATTTTTCTCATTCTCTCGAAATTACTATTAATCTTTTACAAAACCAAAAACCTCATTAAACCCCGTTTAATAATCAGGAGACGAAAGAGTCTAAGAAAAGGTAATACCCAGCTGAAGATCACCGTCTCTTCTTTGATCTTTAGGAGGTGACTATTAGACATGTTTAATTGATTTGAATTAATCCGTTAAACTGATAGCCTTTCAAGGATCAGTTAATCAGTTTAATAGCTGTCTAATGAGATTAAAAGGCCGGGGGAAAGGTTCACGTCGAATATACAAAATTCTTACTTGGGGCAAATTACGTAATCACCAATTTGCAATTAACACCTTGGATGTCTGGCCAGGTGACACCTTGTTGTTTTAAAAAGCGTGATTATCATATGAAAGGGAAAATTTTCAAATCATTTTAACGATTTAAATTAAAATAGAGTAATTTATGGAAAAGATTAGAATTATGTAGCAGAATTTTAATTATTATCATGATTTAATTATTTAATATTGATGTTTAAAAAAAATCATTAATTAAAAATTTTGTTCGCAAATAGTGATAAAAATACTTTATCAAATGAAAGAAATCTTCATAATAATTATGTTATTGCGTATCTGTTTATCGTTATTAAATATTTTCTTTTGTTCACTAATTAGACCATGCGTCACCACTGTGTTTTATTAAATATAATATCGATATCGATTATATAGCATTAATCAGATAAAGATGTAATACACAGATATCCGGTCATATCCCACAATGCACTCGAGACCATCTCACTGACGTCACTGAGTTACTTTTGAAATCAGAAAATGCCAAATATCTCTGTTATAAATAAGAATTTTTTGAAAAAAATTTGGATATATATTTTTGATGACATATTCTATCATTTAAGACCATAAGTCAAAATTCGTGAATTTTCCCTTTAAGTAATGAATGTTAATGAATTCTAATGTTTTAAACAAATAATAGAACGAATCTCATTTTAGCATTTGATCAAACTTGATGAAAAAGTGGCTTTTTCTCAAAATTACTCAAAATTTGGTATATTTTTGTATGTTTTTGGAAAAAATAATTCTGAGCAGACAAGCAGCCCACAAAAATATTTTAACTGTGGATTTACCATACAAGAACTAATGTTTCCAGAAATAATCTTTGTGGGTCGCAGGTCCGCTCATATTTAAATCTCACAAAAACCGTTATCATTTTTACAATTTTTAAACAAAATTGCTACATTTCATAGTTTTATCATTTTTTATCATTCGTAATTACGCCATAAAATTTTCAATAAAATTTTGCCTGTTCAAAAAAATATAAATGAATCACAAAATCACATGGTTATCATTCAATATTCCTATTTTGGAAAATTTGTCTAATTCAGGGGGCCAATTCCTGCTCTTATCCTATCTTGTACTTTTTTTCAGATGCTATACAAAAATCTTTTCTTATTCCAAAGCCCCTATAAATACTTATTAGAACTTCAATTTAGCTCCTGGCCAATCATCATGCATGCAAAAATGCATCTTTTATTCAGGAGCAAACAAGAGGTTGCTTTAAGTCATGCTAAGAATATCCCAAATCCATCATTGGGAAAACATGAAATAGATGTAGACATGTTTCATCTTATATTACTTAAGCTGTGTAGCAAATTTGAAATCAATCCCTTCAGTAGAAGTTGAGAAATCTGTTACAAAATATTGTAAAAGACGGACCGACAGACAGATGAACAAATATAACCCCTATATTACTAATCAGGGTTAAGATTCTGTCAAACAAAACATAGGTACAGTACCTTTTATCAAGTGTCCTTCCAGTTTTACAGAACTGGGGATAGTTGGAATCTCCCATGGCTAATACAGAATATTTAATGTGGTTGAATGAAGCAGTGGGGGACATAAAATAGTGGTAGCACTCCTCAGCATCTGAAGGGGGTACACCTATTAAATGAAAACAAAAACAGTAAAATACTTGTACAAATATATTTATTGTATGTAGTTCTTGCAAACCATTATCTGTTTCATTGTATACAGGTCAATATTCTTCATTCTAATTAACTCATTAACCCGGTGTTTTTGAACAACTAAAAGTCTATGTACTGCATAACTTAAATTGTAATATGGGAGACAGAGTTGATGGAATAAAACCTGGTTTAACTCAAGGTTTCTATCAAAACATCTCCAACAAAATCATAGTAATCTCTTTTATTCTCATGTACTGATACATTTGTAATTACATATTTTTTTTTATTTTGTGTTTGCATATATCGAAAACTAAAAATACTGCCATTTAGTTAATAGTCATCACCCTAGTTGTTAGTAGGTCAAAGGAAGTAAGGTTACCCAAGGACTTACCATGCAACCTAACAGTTACTAGTTGACCCAGGAAATGGCAACATGCCAAGAGCCATTGTCTCCTAGAATCACAATAAAGATTTCTATATGACTTTCTAATATAACACAATATCTCTAATTTCTAGTATTGTAATAGTAAGGGATTTTTTTCAGTGTAGAATGGCTATGTTTAACTTACCATCCCCACTGGTTGATATGATGACCAGTAAAACTTGCTCTAATGACCAATCCACTATACTGTAATGTTTAGCATTGACAAGGTATGGTTGTATCAGAGTTTTATCTGTGCTGTGGCTTGTCTTTGAGAGTCTGAAAAATAGTAAAGAAAAAAATAAGATAATAACTATAAGCGAAAATGGAGAGAAATGTACTCAATATTTTTGTAAACTTGAAAAAAAGAACTCTGTAAAGAAAACAATGGTTGAATTGATCAATAGTCAAGGTAATATTATTTCAGATCAGTCAATGATCATGCATGAGCAGTCTAGTTTCTATAAGAAATTATACACTGCTGTGCCTTCGGATAGCTTAGACAATTCATTCTTTACACATAATGTTAAACTTACACAGGAACAAAAAGACCAGTGTGAGGGTAACATTACTTTTAAAGAATGTTATGCTGCACTTAAAAATATGCAAAATGGTAAAAGTCCTGGGTCAGATGGATATACAGTTGACTTTTATAAGTTTTTTTGGAGGGACCTCGGACCATTTGTTTATCGATCATTGTTGCATGGATATGCAACAGGCAAATTTTCTGATTTTCAGTACCAAAGCGTGATTACATGTATACCAAAAGAGGGAAAAGACAGACGTTTAATTGGCAACTGGAGACCTATTAGTCTTGTAAATACAGACATTAAGATTGCTTCGGCAGCTATAGCTAATAGATTGAAAGTTGTCTTACCTCATATAATAAGCGACACTCAAAAAGGTTTTATCAAAGGTCGTTTTATTGGAGAAAATATGCGTCTGTTATATGACTTGATGCATTATCTTGAATATCATAATTCAAGTGGATTATTACTTTTGGTAGACTTTGAAAAAGCCTTTGATTCAATTGAGTGGGATTTTTTGAAAAAAGCACTTAGAAGTTTTAATTTTGGTCCATCAATAATCAAATGGTTCGAAAGCCTATACTCCAACGCAAAAAGCTGTGTAATAAACAATGGCCACTTGTCAGATTTCTTCAATCTTGAGAGAGGTTGTAGACAAGGTGATCCCTTGTCACCGTATTTATTCATTATAGGTGTGGAACTATTATCTTTAAAACTTAAATCAAGCCCAAATATTAAAGGAATGAAGTTGGCGATCAAATGTCTCTTTTAAGTCAGTATGCTGATGACACATTTTTAACTTTAGATGGTAGTGAAAAGTCTCTTGAAGAGACACTGATATGTTTCAAATCCTTTGCTGATACTTCTGGATTAATCAAAGCGCTAAAGCGTTTAAAAGCAGAGCTAAATGTAAGCACTAAAATAAAGAACGATCTGTTTTTCAGCAAATATTGTTCGTTTGCTCCGCCCACTTAAACATTTGTTATGAAATCCGTAATTTGGCTCAACCCACTTAAATAAATATATATGACGTATTGATTAAATTAAAGGTAAAAGGTCAGCAACGCTGAAATGTAGTCCACATTTATTTTGTATTTATTATAGGGGTATAAAGATGTACCTCTTAGTTAAGACAACCTGTATAACATTTAAATCATTGAAACAATGATTATACACGATGAATATTCTATAATGGATCCTCCGGTAGGAATATTGCCTGACCGATTTACCCTGTCTAGACGAAAAAAAAACGCAAAAGTCAGATAGCTATATAACTACATAGAGCTCTGCTCAAAAATGAATGCTTCAAAAACTAGAGCTGTTTGGATTGGGAGTAAAAGATATTCAGATCAAGTTCTTTGTCCAAATTACGATCTCTTTTGGTCTCACTCAAATTTTAAGTTATTGGGTATAGAGTTTTCACTTGATATACAGAGTATTCTGGATGTAAATATTGCTAAAACTAGAGGCTCCTAGGAGCCTGAATCGCTCACCTGATTTCTTATGCCAAAGTTTGAATAAATTTCACAAACTTTCAAGTATACAAAGTTGCAAAACAATCCTTTCAGTGGTTTCAGAGAAGATTTATGGAATCAGTTTAAATTAATAGAAAAATACAGTTAAAAGGCAATAACTCCTATTTATAAGGACCTTTTGATGCTGAACATGAAAAGTTGCTTCGGATTTTCTCTATCTCTTATACTTTCGAGTTATAAGCCAAAAACAATGGTCTGACCCCCCCTGTTCTATTTTTAGCAATGGCGGCCATGTTGGTTGGATGACATGTATATTATTCACAAAATTGGTAGAGGACATCCTATAGATCAAGTGTACTAAGTTTCAAGGCAATCCCTTCGGAGGTTTCAGAGAGGAAGATTTTTGAAAATCAGTTAAAATCAATGGAAAAAACAGTTAAAGGGAAATAACTCTTAAATGGCTGATCTGACAATTTTGACCCTTAATCATTTTTGTAGATCTGAATGAGCTTAACAATTCTGCAATGCTGACTTTTCCTCTAGCTCTAACAGTTTACAAGATATTGTCCAAAAACTGCAAAAATGGTTAATTTGATGATTACATGTAATGGGCAATAACTCCTATAAGGAGTGGTTTCACAATTTTTACTCAATGGGGAGAATTGTAGAGCTTTTAATGCTGAACATGAAAGGTTGCTTCGGATTTTCTCTATCTCTTATACTTTTTGAGTTATAAGCCAAAAACAATGGTCTGACCACCTGTTCTATTTTTAGCAATGGCTGCCATGTTGGTTGGTTGACGTGTATATAATTCACAAACTTGGTAGAGGACATCCTAAAGATCAAGTATACCAAGTATCAATGCAATCCCTTCAGTGGTTTTAGAGAAGAAGATTTTTGAAAATCAGTGTAAATTAATGGAAAAAACAGTTAAAGGGGAATAACTCTTAAACGGCTGATCTGACAATTTTGACCCTGAAGTCATTTTTGTAGATCTCAATGAGCTTAACAATTCTGCAATGCTAACTTTTCCTCTAGCTATAACGGTTTTCAAGATATAGTCCAAAAACTGCAAAAATGGTCAATTTTGATGATTTTAAAAGGGCAATAACTCCTATAAGGAGTGGTTTCACAACTTCGACTCAATGAAGAGATTTGTAGAGCTTTTGATGCTGAACAAGGAAAGTTGCTTCAGATTTTCTCTATCTCTTATACTTTTCGAGTTATAAGCCAAAAACAATGGTCTGACCCCCCTGTTCTATTTTTAGCAACGGCGGCCATGTTGGTTTGTCGACATATATATAATTCACAAACTTGGTAGAGGACATCCTAATGATCAAGTATACCAAGTTTCAATGCAATCCCTTCAGTGACGGACGACGGACGCTTAACGATGACAATAGCTCACATGACCCTTCGGGTCAGTTGAGCTAACAAGAGGCTCCCAGGAGCCTGAATCGCTCACCTGGTCTTGATGTCAACCCTATGAAGAACTTTGTAGAGCTGAATAAGCTGAACAAGCTTTTCTCTTACAGCAATAGTTTTCATTCTGTAGGCCAAAAACGTGCAAAATGTTATTTTAAGGGCTGTCTGTACACTTTGACTCTATAGAGACTTTTATTAAGAGCTTCTAATGAAATTAACATTATAAGTAGCAACCACTTTTCTTTATCTGATATAATTTTCATTATATAAACCAACAATATTAAAATATGTTTATTCAGGGGCTGTTATCCCTATAAGGGGTCATCTGACTGCTATGACCAAATGGAGACTTTTGTAGAGCTAAATGAACTGAACATTTAAGCAAGCAATAGCTTTTCTCTATCATTCTATAGGCCAAAAACACTATTTTTCGCCTTTAAGGGACTGTAACCCCTATAAAGGGTCATCTGACAACTTTGACCCTATGGAGAATTTTGTAGAGCTAAATGAGCTGAACATTTAAGCAAGCAACAACTTTTCTCTATCTGTAATAATTTTCATTCTATAATCCAAAAACACGAAAAAATGCTATTTTTCACCTTTAAGGGGCCATAACTCCTATAAGGGGTCATCTGACAACTTTGACTCAATGAAGACTTTTGTAGAGCTTTTGATGCTGAAGCAGTAGCGAGGCATCAGATTTCATCTATCTCTTATACTTTTTGATTTACAAGCTAAAAACAGTAGTCTGACCCCCCTGGTCTATCTTTAGTAACAGCGGCCATGTTGTTTGGACAGCAGTCACCATTTGTGCAATCTTGGTAGAGGACATCCCATAGATGAAGTGTGCAAAGTTTCAAAACAATCCCTTCAGTGGTTTAGGAGGAGAAGATTTTCAAAGAAAAGTTAACGACGACGGACGACGACGGACGACGACGACGACGACGACGACGACGGACGACGACGGACGCCAAGTGATGGCAATAGCTCACATGGACCTTGGGTCCAGGTGAGCTAAAAATCAAAGAAGTATCGGCCATATTGAAGAGCTGGCAGCATAGAAAACTGACTCTTCTAGGAAAGATAACTGTGGTTAAAACTTTGGCTCTTCCAAAACTAATTCATTTATTTACCTCACTTCCAAGTTTGTCAGAAGCCAGGATGAATGAGATAAATACTTTATTTTATAACTTTATTTGGAGTGGTAAGACAGATCGTATAAAACGTAATACTTTAATCGGAGATCTGTCTCAGGGGGGGTTGAACATGATACATTTGCCATCTTTTGAGATTTATCTGAAACTGTCATGGGTTAAGAGATTCTTTGAAAACCCTGATGGAATATGGCAAACACTACTGGTTTCTGAACTCAAACATTTTGGAGGAGCTAGAGTTTTTAATCTACAAAAAGAAAAATTGTGTGAAGTTTCACATTGTATTAAAAACATGTTTTGGAAAGGAGTATTTTATAATTTGTCCATAGCAAAACCGGACATAAAGCTTTCTAAGCAAAATGTTTTTTCACTTGATATTTTGAATTTTGTTTCTGTATCCAATCTTACATTATGTTTAAAATGGAAAGAAAGCAATATCATGTTTATTAAAGACAATGTTAACTTTCAAAGCAGAACTTTTTACAACTTCCTGCAATTTAGAGAGAAAGCAAATACAAATAACTTTCTTTTATATCATAGTCTTATATCAAATATTCCTGAGCACATAAGAAAATATGTCAAAGAGAATTGTCATGATATTAATATTGAAAGTTTTACTCCTATTGATGAGTTTTTAGATAAGATTCTTACAACCAAAAAAATAAAATTTGTATATATAGATTTAGTTAATAAGATATTTACACACCCCATTCAAACATTCTTGAAATGGGAGGAAAAACTTTATATGGATGTCCCGAATTGGGACAATTATTTTGTTATTTTAAAGAAATGTTGTAAAGATACTTATCTGAAAAATTTTCAGTTCAAGCTTTTACATAGAATTTTACCTACTAATTCCTTTTTGTTTAAAATAAAGTTAAAGAACACCAGCTTGTGCTCTTTCTGTAAAAATGAGAAAGAAACATTAGAACATATTTTTTATGAATGCAATATTGTTAATAGATTTTGGGTACAATTATTTCAGTTATTTAAGATTTATGATAGAAATATTGGTTTTAATATTGAAAAACTTTTGCTTGGCAGCAAAAACTACACCCTTTTCATTAATTTGATTAATATAATCGCAAAGAATTATATTTATCAATGTAAGCTACATGAATCTTTACCAAGCCTTCTTGGCTTAAAAAACAGAATTAAGTACTACCAATCACTAGAAAGGTTTAATGCTATCAAAAACGACAGCATAAGAGCATTTGAGAAATTTTGGGCTCCGATGCAAATAATATTTCAAAATTGAGTTGTTCTTTTTGTTGTTTTTTATATTGCTTTATTTTTAATATTTCATAAAATTACAAATGTCAGTTAGTTATATTAAACATCGAACAGTCAAATTAATGCATATTGTAAACAGCGTTTGTATGAATTTGTATATGGTATGTGTTTGTAAATGTGAGTGAGTGTGTATCTTCAATTAAATAATTATTGTTACAACTATAAGCGAAAAATGTTTACTCAAACTGAATATTAAGCCCTAATGAACTTTGATATCTCAGTGTTTCATGAAGCATTGTATGGAATTAAATTCATTTTTGCCTGGAAAGTTATCACATGATTGTTCATCCTGCATTATTTAATGTTTACAAACCTATCAAATACATATTTAGCCACCTCTTCACTGAACCCATACTCCGTACCATAAAGTATCAGGATCTGTCGACCAGGTTCTGTGTACGCTTTCCTATATTTATCATTATCTTCAATTCTAGCTGTCTTAGGTTCATTTACAGAGTCTAAAAATACAGCAAAAATACTTTAATCTATATATACACCATTCAAGAACAGTCAAATAAAACATACCATGCCTATCATGACTTGTGTCTTGTTGTTCTGATAATCATGATTATAGAAAGAAATGGAACTTCAGCATGTACTATATTTTTATCTTGCATTAGTCAGTCAGAGATCCCACTTGTACAAGTGAATAGATTTTAACTTCTATTTAGGTCAACTTTTAAGAGTTAAAATTGTCTCCCTTTGTTTGACTTTACCAGACTGAGATTTTCTGTTATATTCAGTTAATTGAGAAATAATCAACATTTATTGTCCCAAAGGGGCAATTTTCAAAGCCTGTGTGCACCATGAAGACAGCCATGCGCATCAGAAATTTTTAATGGACCATAGAGCAGATGATGTTAACATTTCAAGAAAATTATCTGTTTGATTGTAAAAATATTGAGTAACAAGTAAAATGAGCTCAAAGTTTTTCAAATTTACTTGTTTAGGTAAATTTTTGCTCAGAGAAAAATACTTTACTCAAACAAGTAAATTTTTGTTTACTTAAAGAAGTAAAATTGTGTTTACTTGTTTAAGTGGGATCTCTGCATGACTGTTAATTCAAATACAACTTCAACATTTGTGACGTCAACAACTATTGAATTCATTTTTAAGCATGGTGATATTGGTGCTAGTGTCTTCTATACAATAAAAGGGTTATTGCATGAATATTGTGAAATATAGTCCATAGAATAAATATTTCACTCATAAACTTGAGCAATATTTTTCCACTCTGAGGCCAAAAAAAAAAGTAGGTGAGTTTACTGTCACCCGACCCTACCTAATTTTTACCCCCCTACCCTAAAGGTTTTTTGAGCATTTTCCATTAAGCACTGTTAAAGTCACAAAGCTGTCCCCATAGACTCAAGGTAAAAAAAAAATCTAAAAAAAAAATAATTCCCTACCTTCCGACCCTAATTTTTTTCAGCATGTGACAGTAAACACACATACTTTTTTGTTTGGCCTGAGAGAAAATATTCCCAAATAATTCACAGAATAAATATATGACACATCATCCAAATAACAACCTGACATGGAATACTATCAATAGCTTTCAATAAATCTTGATCATGTTAATTGTGGTTCATTAGTCTCTCTTTTCTGTTTTGCTGTCTTTATCATGTTTATAGATAAAATCTTATGCAAATGATTCAATCTGATTATCTTAGGTAGAATTAGGTAAAAATGGGAGAAAATGCACATTTACAAACCAGGTCTGATAAAAGCATCTATGGAGTTATCCTCATATGAACTTCCTGACGTTGAGGAGACTGTGTAATACAAGTAACCTATGAAGAGGGCTAGCAATGTTACAATCCATTCCAACATTCTACTGTGTTCTATGTTATCATACTGTTAAGGTGTCTGAAAATACATGAAAAAGAATGAAAATTAATACATGTAATACTGTTGCTTTTTTTAAGAATTACAAAAGAAATGTGTCTACTGGACACAGATGCCCCCACAGTCTACAACAGAAAGTGGAAGCATTGATTAACATTTATATAGTTTCTCATGCTGAACCATACTCATGATGCTGCCAAATTTCAAATCATTCTCGTGTAAGATTTCTGAGAAAAGCTTGATGGAAAGTTGTATGGACTGACATAAGTAAAACTTCAGCCTCCTATCGACATGTAGTCATAACACACACGAGAAAATAAAGATTAGAAAAATAATTAAAAAATCAAATATTGAAAAAAATGGCTATGGTCATCTTAGATTTTAATGTGAGTGTGTTAGAATTATGATCTTGACTTATTGCTGCAATGCTGAACTGGGACATAGAAATGCTAGGCATCTGTCTGTCTGTGCTTTTGTGTGTGTCTGTCACACTTTAAGCAAAATAAATTTCTCAGCTACTATTTTTTCTAGGTTTTGATATTTGATATGCAGTTTCAGGTAATGGTCTCATATAGTGGAATGTGTTTTCAGGACTATCATTGACCTCTTTCTGGGGTTTTGGTAATTTGACATTTTTAGATCCCCAGCGGCGTCGTTGCAGGCCAAACATAAAAAGTTATAAAAGGCATCCAAAATGGCATATATAATTATTGGGACTTAGCATAAACCAAATGACAAGCTTGGTTGGCTCTGCTGTGGGTCTATTCAACACCTTGGCAATGGAATGAGGAATTAAAATCAAACTCTTTTCTTTTATCTGTTTATATGTACATATATTTAATATGATTAAGGCCCTGCCTTTTTAGCGAGCATCGAAAATCTATATACCTTTAAAAAATAAATCCATGTGCTCGACCGGCTAAGTTTAACGTAAAGAGGGAACTTTTAAAGTAGCAAAGTCTGAACCCACCAAGCTCAAATCATATGCACTTGAGAAAGTTGTTGTTAAAATATCTGGGTTCGATAACTACTTATTAAAAATTCAATTATTTGTGCAAATAATAAATCTTGTAACCTTCTGGGACGACATTAAGCGGGGACGAAATTATCCATTTTATGGATTACGTGACGTCATTTCCTTGTCAGAGTATTTCGCGCTTCTTCAGCAGACCAAAACAACATTCAGATTCTGTCAGGTTTTGTGAGATTTTCTGAGTATCAGTGTTTTATTTGAAGCATTGGTAACAGATGGTACATTAAGAAACCTGTCGGAAAAAAACGGTTAAGTAAAAATATCATGCAGGATTGAGGAATGTGAGTGAAACCCCACAGGCACAGGATGGGACTCTTCTTTCATTTTCAGGTAAGAACCTTTTGTTAATTATTATGAGTAGGTTTTATTCAGTAAATTTATGTATTTCTTTATCTTATTTTATCTTACTTAGAATTAACAAACCTTGGTCAGTATCATGCATTTTGTATGACTAGTAATTGGGACGATGGTGCCAAAAGCTAGCTCGGTAATTTCCGGAAAATCGTTTTTCAGCGGAAAAGACCGAATGGTGTTTAAATAAAAATATGTGTGTAAAAATAAACAAGTGGATGAATGAGGGTTTTATCACTGTTTTTGAATTTCAATTTTTATATTTTTGCATAACAGATGATGATGTATTTTTTTATAAGCCCAGAGGGTTGATTGTTTTACTTGCTCCGTGCCTATTAGTTTTTTCACTCCGTAAGAGTAAACCTGTTCCGGTTTTATCGTCAGTATATTTCTGGCACATCTCAAAACATGCACAATGCCGTAGGGCTCGCATCTGCGATGCTCGCTATAAATGTATGGTCTAGAAGAAATACCTAGGAGTCACCATATCAAACAACTTAACATGGGATAGACACATTGACAACACCATCTCAAAAGGAAGCAAAACCATAGGATTCATAAGGAAGAATCTTAAAGATTGCAACAAGAATGTCAAAGCAAAAGCATACACATCCATAGTAAGACCAACTATGGAATACACAAGCACTGTATGGGATCCAACAAGCCACGAACAAGTAGAGAATATTGAGAGAGTGCAGAAAAGAGCAGCATGTTTCAGTAGCAACAAATGAAACAGACCGAACACCTGGCTGTGTCAAAAACATGATCATGATGATCCAAAAACTAGAATGGGAAAGCCTCCAAGAGCATGAAGAGAAGGGGAAAGAACAGACTGTGTATACTTTATAAGATTAACAAAGAAATCTGTGAGCTTATGCTCACTAGTGATACCCCGCTCCCCAAACTAAGCCATGCATACAATTCTAAATACTCGCTAAACAGGAAGTAGTTGACCTAAGAACATAAAATCGCTACCATATGGTACTATAGGATAAAGCTGTACACAAAATATCAGACTATCTCATGTAGTTGCTTGGGAAACTGTGACGGAAATTTATCATTTATATCCATATATGTGTAAAAACCTAAGTTTTCGGTAAACATGAAGTAGACTACCTAGAAGCATAAAAACAGTATACACCATACGGTACTATAGGATAAAGTGGTATACAAAATATCAGACCTGTATCTCATGTAGTTGCTTGGGAAACTGTGACGGAAATTTTGCATTTATGTCCATTATGTGTAAAAACCTAAGTATTCGGTAAACATGAAGTAGACTACCTAGGGGCATAAAATCCGTATACACCATATGGTACTATAGGATAAAGATATTTATAAAAATATCAGAACTCTATCTCATGTAGTTGCTTAGAAAAATGAGACGGAAGTTTTGTTACGGACAGACGGACGGAGGACAGACGGACGGACGGACAGACGGACAGACGGACAAGGGTAAAACAGTATACCCCCCTCTTTTTTGAAGCGTGGTATAATAATGGCCTTGTAGACATAGATCAGCTACAATACTTAAAACCAATTGACAGTAGAACCAGAGGGACAGACAGATTGTTAAAAGAACATACCAAATAAGAAATTTCCAAGGAATGGAATCAACTGCCTACTAACATAACATTGGCAAACACAGTGGAAGGATTTAGGTCCGCCCTAAAGGCAAGACCTGTCAATAAAAAGATCAACACCCACTGAACATTGTTTTAAACTGTATATACAGCATTTAAAATATTTTTGTAAACTATTGTGTTGCCTGGAAACACAATTTTCGCTGAGCCTCTGACATTCAATATTGAACTCGGCTAGACCTGATGGGAAAGAAGAAGAAGACGATGCTGGAAGAATGGAGGATATAGATGGGTCCTGCTGCCAGTAGTCTGTTTTCCCAACTTGGTTTGACCCGTTTGGTGAGGGAGCTAGGTTAGACATACACTGATACAGAAATCTGTACCGATGCACTAATGGGTCAGCGTTACAGAATGCTTGAACACATCCTATTCATCTTATGGTGGCAGGTTGTTTATTGACACGTTGTGAAAGTTGTCATTAACATGATGTAAAGATAGCATACAGATACAGATATCGTCAATCTCCAATTGAACAGGTTGGGGAGTATGCCCTAAATCAAGGATAATGCCCATTTCTGGGTATTATCCTTGTTTTCAAGGATCGTGTGATCCTTGATTTCAAGGATTCAAAACTTTAACTTGATATTACTCACTAACTAGAGATAGGCGGCTTCTGTTGCAGTGATGTACACTTTCAATGATAACATTTCTTTCTTGTTATGCATCCAAGAAAAAAATTCAATGGGTGATTTCTGCCTACTATTGCAGAAAATGTTTTCTTTTGTATTCTAACCTGACCAATTGATCAATCAATTAAGTTTTTCAAAACATTTAAATGACCAATGATTGGTTTGTCACATTGCATGTCATCATTCAATGGAAAGTTAAAAGTGTTTATGTCACACCTGGATGGTCATAGACCATCTCAGTGAATATAAGTGCATTTTAGTGATTGATTTCAACTTTTAATTACAAATTGAATTTAAACAGTAATTTCAGAAAAAGGTAGTAATAATAAATCTATTTGTTTCCTCAACATTAGAAAAGTGACATTTGGCCACAGAAGCTCATGAAAGAGGTTTAAAGTTTCAAATACCCTAAAACAAGGATAATACCCGTTTTGGGGCATACTCCCCAACCTGTTGAAAGACACAAGTAATTGTGATCAAAATCATGCAAGAAAATCAATCTCTTCAGCTGCGCTGCTAAGTCATGCTTTAAACAAGGTAAATTTTTCCATAGTATCAAACTTCATTCACGAATTTTCTCAGGCATATGTTGACATCAGCTGTCAAATGTATATGACTATGAGGTTCAAAGTTCATTTCTAGGAAAAATATAAGTGTGTTTGTTTTCTGGCATTCTGCACTTAAAAGTGGGATAGACGCAAGCCCAAACCTAGAAGTATTGATTATGTTGTTATTTTTCTCCTTAAAAACTTAAAATGCTATATACCAAATTCGTTAAAGAAAAATATAAATGGAATGTTATAAAACCATGATAAAACCGTCTGCAAAACATGTGGACCGGAAGTAAACAAACAGCTCTCCAGGAAGGAGGGGAGAAAACTGAAGCCGCCAATTTTTAAGAAACTAAAAGAGTTATAAAAAGGAACCAGTTTACGTACAACAACCACTATAAGCACCATCGAGCACCATCAGTAAAACGGTTTATATAGCCAACGAAAAAAGGGTCTAGCACCACGGGGCCTATGGGTCCCAGGGATGGTCCAAGTCTATCGAAATTGTGTATGTGGGTCCATATGAGTTAGGCCTAACATTCTAAATAGGTCCGGGATCCAATGGATCACTGTCCAAAAAAAAATCGAATCCTCATGCATTTCATGTATAACATGACTTGATGTAGAAATGTTGCACCATGGAAACGGACTTTGCACCACGGGGCCTATGGGTCCCAGGGATGGTCCAAGTCTATCGAAATTGTGTATGTGGGTCCATATGAGTTAGGCCTAACATCTAAATAAGACCGGGATCCAATGGATCACTGTAAAAAAAAAATTCGAATCCTTATGCATTTCATGTATAACATGACTTGATGTAGAAATGTTGCACCATGGAAATGGACTTTGCACCACGGGGCCTATGGGTCCCAGGGATGGTCCAAGTCTATCGAAATTGTGTATGTGGGTCCATATGAGTTAGGCCTAACATTCTAAATAAGACCGGGATCCAATGGATCACTGTCAAAAAAAAAAATTCGAATCCTCATGCATTTCATGTATAACATGACTTGATGTAGAAATGTTGCACCATGGAAACGGACTTTGCACCACGGGGCCTATGGGTCCCAGGGATGGTCCAAGTCTATCGAAATTGTGTATGTGGGTCCATATGAGTTAGGCCTAACATTCTAAATAGGTCCGGGATCCAATGGATCACTGTCCAAAAAAAAATCGAATCCTCATGCATTTCATGTATAACATGACTTGATGTAGAAATGTTGCACCATGGAAACGGACTTTGCACCACGGGGCCTATGGGTCCCAGGGATGGTCCAAGTCTATCGAAATTGTGTATGTGGGTCCATATGAGTTAGGCCTAACATCTAAATAAGACCGGGATCCAATGGATCACTGTAAAAAAAAAATTCGAATCCTTATGCATTTCATGTATAACATGACTTGATGTAGAAATGTTGCACCATGGAAATGGACTTTGCACCACGGGGCCTATGGGTCCCAGGGATGGTCCAAGTCTATCGAAATTGTGTATGTGGGTCCATATGAGTTAGGCCTAACATTCTAAATAAGACCGGGATCCAATGGATCACTGTCAAAAAAAAAAATTCGAATCCTCATGCATTTCATGTATAACATGACTTGATGTAGAAATGTTGCACCATGGAAACGGACTTTGCACCACGGGGCCTATGGGTCCCAGGGATGGTCCAAGTCTATCGAAATTGTGTATGTGGGTCCATATGAGTTAGGCCTAACATTCTAAATAGGTCCGGGATCCAATGGATCACTGTCCAAAAAAAAATCGAATCCTCATGCATTTCATGTATAACATGACTTGATGTAGAAATGTTGCACCATGGAAACGGACTTTGCACCACGGGGCCTATGGGTCCCAGGGATGGTCCAAGTCTATCGAAATTGTGTATGTGGGTCCATATGAGTTAGGCCTAACATCTAAATAAGACCGGGATCCAATGGATCACTGTCAAAAAAAAAATTCGAATCCTTATGCATTTCATGTATAACATGACTTGATGTAGAAATGTTGCACCATGGAAATGGACTTTGCACCACGGGGCCTATGGGTCCCAGGGATGGTCCAAGTCTATCGAAATTGTGTATGTGGGTCCATATGAGTTAGGCCTAACATTCTAAATAAGACCGGGATCCAATGGATCACTGTCAAAAAAAAAAATTCGAATCCTCATGCATTTCATGTATAACATGACTTGATGTAGAAATGTTGCACCATGGAAACGGACTTTGCACCACGGGGCCTATGGGTCCCAGGGATGGTCCAAGTCTATCGAAATTGTGTATGTGGGTCCATATGAGTTAGGCCTAACATTCTAAATAGGTCCGGGATCCAATGGATCACTGTCCAAAAAAAAATCGAATCCTCATGCATTTCATGTATAACATGACTTGATGTAGAAATGTTGCACCATGGAAACGGACTTTGCACCACGGGGCCTATGGGTCCCAGGGATGGTCCAAGTCTATCGAAATTGTGTATGTGGGTCCATATGAGTTAGGCCTAACATCTAAATAAGACCGGGATCCAATGGATCACTGTCAAAAAAAAAATTCGAATCCTTATGCATTTCATGTATAACATGACTTGATGTAGAAATGTTGCACCATGGAAATGGACTTTGCACCACGGGGCCTATGGGTCCCAGGGATGGTCCAAGTCTATCGAAATTGTGTATGTGGGTCCATATGAGTTAGGCCTAACATTCTAAATAAGACCGGGATCCAATGGATCACTGTCAAAAAAAAAAATTCGAATCCTCATGCATTTCATGTATAACATGACTTGATGTAGAAATGTTGCACCATGGAAACGGACTTTGCACCACGGGGCCTATGGGTCCCAGGGATGGTCCAAGTCTATCGAAATTGTGTATGTGGGTCCATATGAGTTAGGCCTAACATTCTAAATAAGACCGGGATCCAATGGATCACTGTCAAAAAAAAAAATTCGAATCCTCATGCATTTCATGTATAACATGACTTGATGTAGAAATGTTGCACCATGGAAACGGACTTTGCACCACGGGGCCTATGGGTCCCAGGGATGGTCCAAGTCTATCGAAATTGTGTATGTGGGTCCATATGAGTTAGGCCTAACATCTAAATAAGACCGGGATCCAATGGATCACTGTCAAAAAAAAAATTCGAATCCTCATGCATTTCATGTATAACATGACTTTATATAGAAATGTTGCACAATGGAAACGGACTTTGTACCACGGGGCCTATGGGTCCCAGAGATGGTTCAAATCTATCGAAATTGTGTATGTGGGTCCATATCAGCTAGGCCTGACATTCTAAACAGGTCCGGGATCCAATGGACCACTGTCAAAAAAAAATTCGAACCCTCGTATATAACATGAGTAAATATAGAAATCTTGCAACGTAAAAATGACCTACCACCACGGTGCCTTTCTGGGTCCTGTGTCCTTTGGATCACTGTTTTTAGATTAAAACTCCGTTTATTTATTTATATGAAAATCCTGTATACACAAAAAAACGGACCTAACACCACGGGTCCCGTGGGGTCTATTGTCCTCAATAATGGTCACAAAAACGAACCAAGCATTATATTTCCCTTGGCCCAAGAGTTGATTAAATTCTTTTTAAATAGATGTATATCGTTATTAGTTAGGATTGACCTGTAAGATCTTAGTCTTATTCGTTACATGTTCATGTACACGGAAAAGAAGTTCTTTTATTTACAAAGTACTTTTTGAACTATTACCGCTCCCTTCTTACCAAGAAATTCACGTTTAGTGTTGTAAACAAAACGGAACAACTCAACAGTTTAAACGAGCTGTTTGTATTGGGTAATTGCATTAAAATTGCTTTCTTTTAAATCCCTGCTATTTTATATAAAATATCCTTTCTTTTAGTGTAAAACTAGAAAACTGCGAACTGCAGCTTACAAATATATACCCAACTCACCCCACGAATTGATCAGATTTTTAATGGAAGTTGCACATCTACATTAAGTCACAAACATTCTATGAAATTTCATGAAAATCCATTGAGTGGTAAAAATCTATTGAGTAATTTAGTAGGAGTTGTGGATAAGTTATTGGTTCCCTCTTGTAATCAAACGGATATAATGCTAAAATTTTTGGTTTATCAGTTTGCTCTTAAAAATCTTGAAATTTTCATCCAGAGTTAGATTGTTTCTTTCAAAGCAAAACGCGCATCAGATGCAGTTTAAAATGTTTGCCAGACAATTTGATATAGTTTTGTCTCTTCATGCCCTTTTTGCTTTCTTTTTCTATACTGGTTTCCCACATTATAAATTGAATTCCTTCTGAAGGACCTTTATCATCAAAGGCTTTTTTTGTCTGCGAAAGTAGAAGGGCATATCTTATGCATGGTGTTCTGGTCTGCCCGTTGGTCCGTCCGTTCCAAATCAGGTTATACCAACAGGTTGAAGCTATTTTTCCATAAAGGAAATATGATATTATCGCAAAATCATTTAGAAAAACGGTAGCTGTACCATCAACTTTATGAATGATATTTGTTATAGTTTCTTTAAACCAATAAACCAATCAAGAACCTTCGCACGCAATCATATTAGCATAAAAAGTCTTTATTACATATTATGCCCACTACATGTAATCGACTTTACGGTTCAAAGGCTGGTTGCATGGGAGGGCATCATGTCTTCATTTAATTTGGAGATATCATTATTTTAGCTCACTTGGACAAAGGTCATGTGATATATTGCTATCACTTGGCATCCGTCGTCCGTCGTCTGTCGTCTTTTCAACTTTCAAAACTTTGTTTCTTTAAAACCGATTGACGAAGTGCAACCAACTTGGTATGCTTGTTATTTGTGGTGGCGTTTACAAAACTATTGTTTTTGATGTTTGATTCAACAAAAAACATGGTCGCCATCGCTAAAATATCTAATTGGGGTAGAATCACCTTTAAAGATTTATAACTTAATTAATATGACAGATAGAACAAATCTGATGCCTCTATGGTTCTTTTGAGTCGAAGTTGTCAGGTAATTCCTTTAAGACGTAATGGCCCTTTTAGTTTAAAATCACGATTTTTATGTTTTTGCCTTATATAATTATAATGGAAACTTTTGCAGATAGAGGGAAGCTGTTGCTTGCTTAAATGTTCAGCAATGGTTCGAAGTTGTCAGATGACCCCTGTAAGGGGCTATGGCCAAAGAAGGGTTTTGGCTCATAGAATGAATTCCATTACAGACGGACGGATGTCCAGTTTGAGAAATTCTTAAAATAAAAAAAACCTCTCCATTTGATGGAAGTTTTCGGATGACCTGGACCGAAGCTCTACAAAAGTATTCATTGGGTCGAAGATGTCAGCTGACCCCTTATAGTGGTTTTCTCTCTCCATATGTCAAAAATAGCGTTTTATGCCCCCGCGAGGACATGTCGGGGGCATTAAGTTTTACTTAATCCGTATGTCCAACTGTCCGAACAAATTTCCGTCAAGCTTTTCTCAGGAACCGTACATGGGAATAATTTGAAACTTGGTAGGATGGTTCAGTATGACAAACTGTACGTCCTAAGCCACTTTCAGACCTATCGGACTTTTACTTCCTGTTTAGGGTAGGGCCGATATGAAATCTATGAAAAATACTTGAAAATTTCTGTCAAGCTTTTCGCAGAAGAATGATTTGAAACTTTGTAGGATTGTTCAGTATGACAATCTGTATGTCCTAAGCAACTTTCAGACCTGTGAGACTTCCACTTTCTGTTTGGGGCCTAGCGGGGGCATTTGTGTCCCATGGACACATTCCTTCTTTATATTTCATGTTTTTGTCCTATAGAATGAACATTATAGTGGACTAGGGAGAAAAGCTGTTGCTTTCTTAAACCTTTAGCTCACTGCACTTTACAAAAGTCTCCATTTAGCCGAAGATGTCTGGTGGCTCCTTAAAGTTAAAATGTCACTTGCTTAAACATTCAGCTTATTAAGCTCTACAAAAGTCAGTATTGGGTAAAATTGTCATTCTTCAGAATGACCTTAAGATTCAGGCTCCTAGGAGCCTCTTATCAAGGGTTGCGGTCCTTAATTCGGAAAATTATCGTGTTTTTGACTAACAGCATAAAAAAATGATTGCTGATAAAGAAAAGGTTTTGAATTATTTATGTTCAGCTAAAGCTCTATAAAAGTGTCCATCGGGTCATAGTTGTCAGATGATATCTTTTTGGGGTTATGGCCCTAAAAATGTCAAACACAGTTTTTGTTTGTCTTTGCATTATAATTTAAAAACTAGTGCAGATTATTGCATCAAAGCTCTGTGACAATCGTGATGGTAATATTTTTTTTCAAATAAATTTAAAGTGGATTTTTTTATACCCCGCTTTTAAGATGAATGGGGTTTACTGGTTTATCTCTGTCCTTCCGTTCCCATCGTCCGTCTACAACATAACTTTCTTAACAGTTGTCTCAACAACTACAAATCACAATTGCTTGAAATTTTAATATTTGGCTTCAGCATGAGGTCCTTTATCGCAAGAACAAAATTAGGTCTGTCTTACATATACTTTCTGTTAAGACTTTGAGAATTTTCAACACTATTGGTCAATTGTTTAAAATGTTCGTAACACATGGTAACAGTTTTATCGGAAACTATTCATCACAGGAACATGATATTTGGTATATGACGTATTGCAAGTATCAAAAGTAGGTCCACATGTCAGATATCTACTTCCTGTTCACTGAAAAAGTTAATACTGGGGATAGCGGGGAAACATGTTTTCTCTGCGAAAGTTCCGACCGCGGGTCTTCTCGGGGATAATATGCTTTCCTCGCGGAAATATTGTCCGCGGGTGTTCTAGGGGTGACGATGCTTTCCAAGCGGAAACCTTGTCCACAGGTCTTCTTGTGGATTTTTGTATAACATCTTGAGTACTTTTCAGGAAGTAAACGAGAAGCAACTTCCGACAGCTAGACTGAACAATATGTATCCATATCTAAGCATGCGTTAAAAAAGTGCATGCAGAAAATGAATATTAGCTCCTTAAATATTGTAGATGTATAGATTTTGTTTACTTAACATATTATATAGATGCATGCTAGAGAAATGTAACCTTATTTTTGACAAATTGCAAACGAAAGTTTTGGCGTTTTTAGCATTGTGGGTGGACCGACAGACAGACGGTCTCTTTGACAAGGAGAAAATTATAGGGATGCTGCATTTTTGTGTGAGGTCTTTTGCTTTTGGTCCTAAAGAAAACTGCAACCTAAATGCTTAAAGTATTGAGATGTAGAATAAATGCCGATGAAACATCATCTTTTAACATAGTAATTTTACAATTCACAAAAAGGATGAGTTGCGATAAGCCTCTTAGCCTACCATAGAAAAATTAAAATAAAGAAGGAATGTGTCCATGGGACACGGATGCCCCCGCTGGCCCAAAACAGGAAGTAGAAGTCCGACAGGTCTTAGAACGTACAGTTTGTCATGCTGAACGATCCTTCCAAGTTTTAAATCATTCTCATGTACGGTTCCGAGAAAAGCTTGACGGAAATTTTCATAGTCATGTTTACATATTTTCATATCGGCCTTAGTCCCAAACAAGGAAGTAGATGTCCGACAGGTCTGAAAATTGCTTAGGACGTACAGTTTGTCATACTGAACCATCCTACCAAGTTTAAGAAAAGCTTGACGGAAATTCGTACGGACGGACATGAGTAAAACTTAATGCCCCCCCCCCGACATGTCGTCGCGGGGGCATAAAAATAGTAGGTGAATAGTGTCACCAAATGTCTCGTATTAAATTTGAATGCTTGTATTTTTATACAATTGACAAAGTCTACTGTAGTATATACTTTATTCTACTTTATAGAAAATGATGCTTAAAAACCCGAAACAAAATGTTTTAACATTGAGCCAAACGGAAAGTGAAGTAAAAGAGTGTTGTATATCCTTTCCAGAAGCATGGTCTTGCATAGGCGGAACAAACTCCATATTTTTTTTTCAAAAGCGTGCATTACTAAAACATGAAAACACGTTTTTTTTTTTGTTTTGTGAAAGCTGCAAGACATACTGAAAAATTAAAAAGTCTTTAAGACTTTACTTTTTACCTCTTAGTCAATAGCTAATAATATCTAAAATTCCTTTCGTTTTTTAACGCATAATAAATAAATTCAAGTTCAAAATTATCATGTAAAACAAAAAAGATTCTTCTAGTGTTAAAACACCTTATCGACCGACTGTTGTGTTATTCTTTTGGACTTTATGTAAAAAAATAGATATAGTAGATATAATGCCAAGCTCTGTATTCTAGTAATTCATCACACAATTTCATTGTTATAAAGGTTTTATCTTTAGCAGAGGCGCTTGGGTCCAGGATTTTTTTTTTAATATAATAACGTGTATATAAAAATTTTCATCTCCTCTATCTATATACTATTTCCAAATAGTATATAGAGGAGATGAATTCTTTTATATACACGTTATTATATTAAAAAAACAATCCTGGACTCAGGCGCGGAAAGGCGCCTGTGATCTTAAGTATTTTTTCTTATTCAAAATAAAGATTTGCATGAAAAATTAATCTATTCTTATATTACACTTTTGCATTTTGTTCTTTTGCACAACTACAAAAGATTATTTATTTATGAAAGAACAAACTATTTAGCTACAAAAAAAGTGTAAGGCTGTGCAACAAATATTTTGGCGCATCTAAAGGCGGAAAATAAAAATTGACAATTTTTATCTTCCGCCTTTAGATGGTCTAAATTAGGGCCTTATCGCTATCCATCCTTTAAAATGTTGACACGTTACATTTTTTTCTGAAAAAAAAGGCTTTGAAAAAAGAAAAGTTTTTGACGTGAGATTTTTATCATGAAATTTTATTAACGAAAACAATTATTAAGAAAAGCAAAAAAGCCTTAACTTGATAGTTACTGAGTGCGTGTATTAACTTAGTATGAATAGTTAGAAATATTATAAAGTACCACATTCTCTAATTTTTGAAAAATGTTTCAGTCTTATCATAGGAGAAGATGAACAAAAGGAATGGCATTTTATGGGTGGAAATATTAAAAGAACAACAACAGGCAATTGAGTCTTCAATGACACATGCATGTTAGAATTCCAAAACTTTAAGGTTATAGATACATGTAAATGTACAACATTTTATGAATATAAGGAAAATCAGTTCATTAAAACGCACTTGGTGTATGACGTACGAACAGACTGACAAGTAAACAATCTCTGACGTGGGGCCACTAGGCGTTCTGCCCAACTTTGCACCAGCCTGAAACTAATATGTAATAAAGCCTAGGGAGGGAATCGAACCCTCGTGCGTCAGAGTTCTAAAACATAGAAGTAATTTTGTTCAGGTCGCTTGTCTAGATCTAATCATAAGCAAAAGGTCCATTTCCTCCTCTTTTTACTTAAGTTCACAAAAATGTTTAAAATTTGTAGATACAATATAGTACTGTTTCCAACATTTATTAGTTTAGCATCTATTCAAAAAATGCTTTAGTGTGCATGCAGTTTCCTGAAAACAAAATTTACAAAACTTTTTCGTTTTATTTTGAAAATTTCAAGCCGACTTTGAAACTTAAATACTTTTTTTTATTCATCTACCTTTATCATCACCCAATTCTTTTATAGACCTATCTTTAGCCTGAAAATATCATAAAAAAAATTCCTAATGACTATTATGACTTGTATAAAATACACTCCATATTTGGTGGATTCCAAATTGTGGTTGCATGAAATCTGAACCAATTTATAGCTGTAGGTCCATTTCACATATTATACATTTTCTATAGACTTTAACCAACCCTGAGTGCACCATGGTGCTATTTCTGTTTTCATAGTGCAAGATTGCTATAAAAAAAAGAATAAATAGGGGTTCAAAAATGTTCTTGGGAGTAATTCAGTGAACCTTGACCTACTAGTATTTAGTAATCCAGTCTTAACTCAAACTAAAACAATTTCGATAGACTTGATCATTCCCTATGGCCCCTATAAGACCCGTGGTGCCAAGTCCTTTTTTTTGTGGTGCAAGATGACTGTACCCACGTATATAAACGTGGGTATCAAAATTTTCTCTGACAGTGATCCAAGGGAAACCGGGTCTATTAAAAATTGTAGGCTTTACTTATATGGACTAATAAACATAGTTTAGACAATCTTGGACCAACCCTAGGTTATAAATGGCCCGTGGTGCTAGGTCCGTTTCAATGGTGCAAGATTTCAATGTAAAGCCATGTTATATGTGGGTGTTTGACAATGTTTTGACTGTGGATCTATTTAGTAGAATTTTAGGCCTTACTCATATAGACCTCCACACACAATTTCGTTATACTTGAACCATCACTGGGACTAATATGCCCCGTGGTGCAAGGTCCGTTTCCATGGTGCAATATTTCTATATAAAGTCATGTAATGTACGAGGGTTCGAAATTTTATTTGACAGGGATCACGAGTCTATCTCAAACTTTAGGACTAGCTCATATGGACCCACATACACAATTTTGCTAGACTTGAACTATCACTGGGACCCATATTCCCCGTGGTGCAAGTGGTCCGTTTCTATGGTGCAAGATTTCTATGTAAAGTCATGTTATACATGAAATGCATATGGGTTCGAAATGTTTTTTGCAGTGATCCATTGGATCCCGGACCTATTTGGAATGCTAGGCCTAACTCATATGGACCCACATGCACAATTTTTATAGACTTGAACCATCCCTGGGACCCATAGGCCCCGTGATGCAAAGTCCCTTTCCATGGTGCAACATTTCTATATAAAGTCAAGTTATACATGAAATGCATAAGGGTTCGAATTTTATCTTTTACAGTGATTCATTGGACCCCGAACCTATTTAGAATTATAGGCCTAACTCATATGGACCTACATACACAATTTCGTTAGACTTGAACCATCCCTGGGACCCATATGCCCCGTGGTGCAAGGTCCGTACCCATGGTGCAATAATTCCACGTAGTACAGCTATGTTATGCACGAGGATTTAAAAATTTTCAAATTTTCTTTAAAAGTAATACAATGGATCCCGGACCTATTTAGAATTTCAAACCTTACTCATATGGACCCACACACACAATTTCTATAGAATTGAATTATACATGGGGGTCAAAGGTTCCGTGGTGCAAGGTTCGTTTTCATGGTGCAATAATTCTATGTAAAGCCATGTTTTACATAGAGGTTTGAAATTTTCTCTGAAAGTGATTTACGGTGGAAATCCGAGCCTATTTAAAATTCCAAACCTAACTCATTTAGACCCACATACTTAATTTTTATAGAATTAAACTATCAATGGGCCAATAGACCCCGTGGTGCAAGGTTCGTTATCATGGTGCAAAAATTCTATGTAAAGCCATGCATGTTATGCACGATCGAGGGTTCGATTTTTTTTAGAGTAATATAATAGACCCCGGACCTATTTAGAATTTTAAACCTTACTCATATGGACCCACATACTCAATTTCTGTAGAATTTAACTATCTATGGGGCCCATAGGCCGCGTGGTGCAAGGTTGGTTTTTCATGGTGCAAGATTTCTACCTAAGCCATATAATACCATAGACCTGTACAGGTCTATGATAATACGTAGGAGTTTGAAATTTCTTTGAAAGCGATTCAATGGACCCTGGACCTATTTAAAATTCTAAACTTAACTCATATGGACCCGCATACACAAGTTTTATATAATTGAACTATCCCCTGGGGTCCATATGCCCCGTGGTGCAAGGTTCCTTTTCATGGTGCAAGAATGGTAGATATGTAAAGCCATGTTTTACATAGAAATTTGAAATTTTCTTTGAAAGTATCATAATGGACCCCGGACCTACTTTGAATTATAGACCTAACTCAAATGGACCCATTAACACAGTTTCGTTAGATTTGAAGGTCCCGTGGTGCTATATCCTTTTTTTGTCAAGGCAGTGGTGCTTGCAAGATTTCTAAACCATGCTTTTAAGCCATATGGGAAGAGGAAGGGGGCTCTCAAGTTTTCTTTTTCTTTTTCAAACAATGGTCCATTTACCCGGGACCCAAAATATAATATTCAATGCTTAACCACAATTTTGATAGATGATCATAGATTTTTACAATCTCAGTGACCAACGGGTCTAGTGGTGCTTAGTCCGTTTTTCATGGTGCTTCCTATCTAACGTAAAATGTTTTTGAGGTTTCTACATTTAAATTTCTATTAAGAATATTCTTTTGGTAACATTATATTATTTTGAATTTATTACATATGAATTTGAATCATTTTCAATGTGTTTTTTACTATTCCTTTTCCATCTTTTTCGGGACACTTTTCATGTATTAGGTACATCCCACATGTCACATGATTTAAAGAACCAATAAGACGGTGGTGCTTATAGTGGTTGTTGTCACGTTTCTATATATTTATTATAAGTCAACTAAAAGCATATTCGTCCACCAATATCCACCGACATAGTATGACTAAACACTTAGATATATTTTACATACATGCATAAAATTAGAGTGTAGCTGTTTGTCATTATCTGACCATGATAACCCACTGCCTGGGTCATGGTTCCACAGGTTAAAAGACAGGTTTTTTTAGATATTAAAATTTACTGGCTGAATTGTGCATAAAAATGCATATTAGAGATTATACCCAGATGTAAATGCTTCATTACAATATACATAGATTACATAAGGGATGCTCCATTTTATGCACAGATCATAATTTTTGTCTAAAAAGTTAGTCGTTTTTAATGTGAATCAACAACGTTTTAGTATTGTTAAAAGTTCTTTTGTGTGTATTTTTGTACAATAACGTATGTTCCCTCTGTAGTAGTGCAATTTCAAATATTTTTGGAACTTGCATAGATTTTAATTATTTTTTTAAATCTCAGAAAAAAATTCTGACAATCAAAATATTTATTTAATTTGCAGTTATCTTTCTTTGACCAGGGTAACAAAATTGAAAAAACAATCGAATATTTGATGTTTTCCACTCAGCGGCGGCACTGAACATTTTCTGTGAAAATATAACTACTAGAACTGAAAATTTAATTTTTCGTATATTTTAGTATCAAGTTTTGTCATGTAATGCAATCATTGAGTCAATACATATGTACCCTGTTCGATTTTGTATGATTGTAGCAATATTAATTGAATGATGCTGCAATTACTAAAATGAATTGTCGCAAAAACGCAGCATCACACACACTATTGCAATACATCCTATATCCCTGAAATTATAAACTTTTAAATTGTTCATGATTTGTGTTGCACCAAAACTCCATTTCAAAATTATGCTTGAAAAACTTGTCATTTATCCCAATTGGGATAACTTCACTTATCCAAATTGGGATAATATATCCCAATTGAGATATATTATCCCAATTGGGGTTATTCCCAACCTGTTCAATTTCAAATAAAGATGATAAAACATAAAAACACCCAAATGCCACATATACGGTACCAAAAAGTAGAGTATCCATCATCTTTTTGAGCCTGTATCAATATGTAACTTGTTTCTTCTACTTATATAATATGACGAGCACAGCATAATTCTAATAATTAAAGGTTCACATTACAACATGAAACAAAACAGATAAATCCTCTTTTTGCTCTCATATGACAGAGTTCCGCGCTTCAGTTGAGGAATACAATCTCTTAGTAATCAAAATGTCACATCTAATGAACCCCCTTCCCGGAAAGACGTGGACACTCTGATAGTCTGTCAAACATTTGTTTACCATAAAATAAAAACATGGGCGAGGTGCATTTTGGTAAATTTCCAAGCTGCCCTTATGAAATATTTTTATTGATTAATTTTGAACAGAAGACATATAAAGTTAACCTGTTTAAAGTGCCATTGTAAACATTTTTAACGAATAAAAAAGATTTGATTTCAAATCCCGTGAAATCTAATCTGGAATTATCGTAGTTTTTGTCTCGCCTGCGACGAATGTCGCAAAAGGCGAGACTTAGGTATGGTGATTCCGGCGGCGACGGCGACGGCGGCGTCCACAATTGGTTAACCTTTTTTCTTAAGTCTGTTTTGTGTGAACTAGTTATGTTACACCATTGATATTTGGTATGCAGTTGCATCAGCATCAGTACAGATCAGTTTTAAAAGGATTTCACCTGTATGCTCCTGCAGTCACGGTCTACTGACTTTGAAATTTTACACTGATTTGCCGAGGTTAACCTTTTTTCTTAAGTCTGTTTAACATGAAGCAGTTATGGTTCACCATTGATATTGGGTATGCACTTGCATTAGCATCAGTACAGATCAGTTTTAAAAGGATTTCACCTGTATGCTCCTGCAGTCACGGCCTACTGACTTTGAAATTTTACACTGATTTTGCCGAGGTTAACCTTTTTTCTTAAGTCTGTTTAACATGAAGCAGTTATGGTTCACCATTGATATTGGGTATGCACTTGCATTAGCATTAGTACAGATCAGTTTTAAAAGGATTTCACCTGTATGCTCCTGCAGTCACGGTCTACTGACTTTGAAAATTTTACCCTGATTTGGCCGAGGTTAACCTTTTTTCTTACGTCTGTTTAACATGAAGCAGTTATGGTTCACCATTGATATTGGGTATGCATTTGCATTAGCATTAGTACAGATCAGTTTTAAAAGGATTTCACCTGTATGCTCCTGCAGTCACGGTCTACTGACTTTGAAATTTTACACCGATTTGGCCGAGGTTAACCTTTTTTCTTACGTCTGTTTAACATGAAGCAGTTATTGTACATCATTGATATTGGGTATGCACTTGCATTAGCATCAGTACAGATCAATTTCAAAAGTATTTTGTCTGTATGATCCTGCAGTCACAGCCAACTGACTTTGAGATTTTACACTTTTTAACTTTTTACTTATGTCATGAGTGTTTTTATAATATAAAGCGGTTATGGTTCACCATTTATATTTGGTATGCAGCTGCTTAAGCATCAGTAAAGATCAGTTTAAGGAGGATTTTTACTTCATTTTATACTGTGTCCAGTTGCGACAGGCGAGACATGTCTCTGTGTTAACAGTTTATTTTTTATTATTTCAAATTGGTGCATTTTCTAGAACATTCAATTTGGACGAGAGGCTTGAGGCGATTGATCGTATCAGATTCCTTTGAGAAGCATATCTGGACAAAAAAATCAATCATTAAGCAAATTTTTTGCAAGAACTCGCTGTAGAGCTCTCCGCCACCAGCTGTGCTCGCTATTACCAACTCACCTTTGAGTGTGAGGGTTTCCTATCATAGTTGCAAATCACACAACAGTATGTCAACCACACCAAAGATGTCACAGAAGCTACATTATTGTAGCTACCCGCTTCTCAATTGATAAATCATTCAATAACTTTTGTTAGATTATGAATTAGGTTGTTAGTAAGTTCGTTAGATACATTGTAGGGCCGCTAGGATGATATTTTAGCATGCATGTATAATTGATGGTGCCAATGTTGATGCCAAAAATTCAAATAGACAAAGATGCGGATAGCCCCAGTTTTCATTATGACATTAACAGATTAATGATGAATTAAAGTATTAAAAAGCAAATCCAAATCTTAGCCCTAAAAAAAAACAGTAAGTTTTTCACAAATGTCTTGCATGTCTTGAAACATAAAACTTCCAAATGATCATATTAATTTTGTTTGTTTGCTCCACCCACTTAAACATTTGAGAAACTGCCCACTTGAATAAAGGTAAAAGGTCAACAATGTATAAGGGTCATCAGGAAAGAACTTTTTTTAAGAAAATCTTGGTATATGTACAGCTTAAACAGCATATTATTAGGACAAATAAAGTATAGTAAGACCTAGATATGGACACACCTTATTATATTGACACATTTATTTAATAGAAGATACCACATTTTTTTTGGTACAATTTTTTGCATTCAAAATATACAGTCAGGGGCATTACTCAAATCAGTGATTTTTAAATCACTTATTCAAGTAGCATTTCAAAATGCCAAAGATATTTCCAAAAATCTAAATTTACAAAAGAACAGTTTAAGAAAATTTATATTAATTAATAAATATTGAAAAAAGATTTAGTAAGCTTCTTTAAAATTACAAATTTACAGATTTTGCTGCCACCTGTTATCAGTATTTCCCCAAAATATGTGATTTTCTGATAAAAGAAAGACCAAATGTAACATCCCATTACTTCACTTTCTGAATTTTCCCAGCTGTGGCAATAATTTTCCCATTAACTTCAATATCTTAGGTTTCTGATTATGTAATTAATTACCCATGTTCGCGATCAAAATCTTCATGTTCACGATGCCTGAAGATAGCAGGGGTTACCTATCAAAACGTTACTTAAAAAGGTGATTTTTTAAAGGTAAAATTTAATAGGATACTTTAACAAGTGATTTGGAGGGTAATTATCCAAAATTCAGTTCAGGGTCATGTCCTGCCATGACTGGACATTCCATTATCTAGACAGGGGAGTTCTATCTTTAATTATACAATAAGACTTTAGACTTCTCTCCAGAACATTTAAAATGAAGGACATTATGATAAAATCACTGTTGTAAGTAGTTCATTTGTAATACTCGAACAAGTGATTTTAAAAGAGAGGTAACTCTAGCTTTGAAAGGAAAATAACTTAATAATACTTAAACAAGTGATTAAAAAATCACTGATTTAAGTAAGGCCCCTGACTGATATATGTATTTTGAATAAGGATGAAATATCCCTATTGTACCTGTCAAATGACATGTTGGTGAACACTTTGGTTAAATCATAATAACATGTAAATGTCGCATGATATAAGCAGAACTTGAAAGTATTATAATTAATCATGAAAATGTTATAAAAAATTAATAAGAAATTAATATATCTAGGTCCAGCTATGATTTATTTTTTAATTTTACATGTATATGCAGTCTTTGCTGTACACATACTGAAAAATCGATAAAAAATTAAGCCATTTTGAGGTAAACATATACATGAACATTTAGTATATATATCAGAGTTAGAAATAACATCCTGTCTGCCAGCCTGTGGTAGGAATGTTGCATAACTGATTTACCCTGTCTAGATGATAAAAAAAATGAAAATCAGTTAGTTATATAACTACCTAAGGCTCTGCCTACAAATGCCTTTCTTTAACTGTTTCAAACATTTGACTTTTTTCATGTTTTTTAACCAATCAAAAACTAAGTAAAAATATTCAACATCCACTAGTTGAAAAAAAATGTTCTTCTACATGTGAGGACTTGCACCCAAAATAGCCTTTCTTCAATGCCAGCACAATATTCACTGTATCACACCACATGGAACCTTATTAAAACCACCATTATAAATATGATTAATCTTAATGTGGTAATGATTCAAGTTGTAGACAAATTGATTTGATTTTAACAGCTGTTAAAAGTCCCAAAAGGACTAATCTTTGGCTAGCTTGTGCCTCAAGAAAAAAACATTGTGCGCCTAACCAATTTCTAGTTAACTGATAAGATCAATCAATATTTCTAAATTTCACAGAAAATTATCATTCACCTAATGAAAATTAAGATATTGAAACACTGAATAAAGAAAAATCATGCATTTTATCAAGATTTACTTATACAGGAAAATGAATTCATTGCTGATTTTATTTACATTTTTAAGTAAAAATTATTGACTTGGATAGGCTAAAAGATTTCACTTTTTCAGTCATTGTCAGTGGGAGCTCTGACTGTATTATGTTTTGTTTAATTTTATTGCATATATGTATCACTTACTTTTTAATTTTAGTTTCCTAGCATAGACATGGGCACAGATAAAGGATAACAATCAAGACATTAATATGCCATTAGCTGGGAAAAAGTCAAAGACCGGATCTGCTAAGAAAAAGAAAAATTCAGCCAATGAGGTAATACTTTGGCTCAAGGATCATACATAATATCAAACATAAATAAATGACATCAACAAACTTGAAAATAACAGGGAAAGTGGGGCTTTGCCAAAAGAATGATAATACACTTATGTTACTTCATAAATACTGCACACTCAAACCACAGAACCAATTTAACTGAAACTTTGCAGAAATGATATATGACATGTTGGCAACAAACGATTCTCATTTTAAAATGGAACCAAAAGCTCTACAAAAGTCTCCATTGGGTGGAAGTTGTCAGATGACCCCCTGATAGGGGTTATGGCCCTTTAAAGGTAAAAAATAGCGGGTTTTTTTTCATGTTTTTGCCCTATAGAATGAAAACTATTGCAGATAGAGAAAAGCTGTTGCTTGCTTAAATGTTCAGCTTATTTAGCTCTACTAAAGTCTCCATAGGGTCGAAGTTGTCAGATGACCCCTTATAGGGGTTACAGCTCCTTATAGGCAAAAAAAAAAGTGTTTTTGGCCTACAGAATGAAAATTATTGCAGATCTATAGAGAAAAGCTGTTGCTTGCTTAAATGTTCAGCTTATTTAGCTCTACTAAAGTCTCCATAGGGTCGAAATTGTCAGATGACCCCTTATAGGGGTTACAGCCCCTTATAGGCAAAAAAATAGTGTTTTTGGCCTACAGAATGAAAACTATTGCAGATCTATAGAGAAAAGCTGTTGCTTGCTTAAATGTTCAGCTAATTTAGCTCTAGGATTGACATCAAGACCAGGTGAGCGATTCAGACTCCTGGGAGCCTCTTGTTTTAAAAAGTCATAGAAAATCTTCATTTTATCTTTTCCTGCTAAAACTTTAACATCAATTATCATGAAACCAGGTCACGAACCTATCTATATTTTTTATTGATTTCACGCCTTTTACTACATGTATGTCTTTTATTCAAAAACATCCTTATCTTGAAGGTTTTTTTGGGGGGGTATGATTTATTTAATTTATCTTTGTTTATTGAGACAAATACATGCTAAATTGTTTAAATTGTTACTTTTGAAGAACATATTTTCTCTTTGAAAACTGTATACGGTGAAATTTTTGTGGCAGTTTTGAAAACTGTATACGGTGAAATTTTTGTGGCAGTTTTATTTTAGCCTTGACCTTGCTAGCGCAAAAATTAAAGTGCGTGAATATATTTGTCTTCAATTGTAGTCGATGGACAATAACATTACAGCACGAATTTAAAACTGTGCAAACTAAAATTCATGGGGGATTAAAAAAAAGGGAATGAATATTTCCCTGGTTTACAGTATTTTGAGTTCTACTTAACAAAACTTCAATTGTCAGTTATTAATGTTGAATTGGTAGGTATTAATACTAATTCTACCAAGTATCTGATCTGATGACTGATATAATGTATGTAAGTTGTGACATACAATTATTCCACATCTCATTATCTTCAATGAATACTTGAGGAGTAATATATGTTATTTTTGACTTTTTTTCATTTCATTTGTTTTCTATATATCTTTACAGGATCACAATCAGAAAACAATATCCAGCTTTTTTCAGGTATTTATGATGCAAAAAGTTAGCAAAACTCCTCTAAAACACAAAAAAAAAATATATCAGAAATCCTTTAATGTATTAAAGTGAGAGAAGGACAGCAAATACATACTATTCGTGGGGTCGCAATTTTCGTGGTTTTCGTGGGTAGCCTTGAACCACGAAATTTGATATCCAACGAAAAGGAAATTTAACATTGGTGTGTATGCTGCAGACTTAAGAACCATGAATTGAAGAATCCACCAACTGATACTTTTTCACCAAACCACGAAAATTGGTACCCACGAAAGTAAATGAATCCACAGTAGTTTATTATCAGTGCTTACAAGCAAAAAACAAGGTTCTATGTCTCACACTACTGTTGTACTGCTATTTGCCCATACTGATGTTTTTGCTAAACTACTAATAACAAAGCCTTTATATTTAACACATTACAGCTTCATTGACTAAAAGAAGTTGCTCAATAATTTGACAATGGAATGTATCCATATATATGATATTCGAATCTACATTTTGAATGCTTATGTCTCATTTTATCTAAGACTTTATATTTACAGACTGGCAGTGATAATAAACCCAAACCAGAAAAGAGTGGATTATTTTCAGAAGTTGGACAAAAGACTAATGTCAGCAAATTAGCATTAAAGAAACCAAATCTAAAACTGAAATATAAAGAAACTGAATCAGTTAATCCAGACAAAGAGGCTGATGATGATAAAGATGTAATTGTTATTGATGAGGTCAAAGTTCATCAAGAAAGTGGGCATACAGATTCTAGTCTGAATATCAATGAAGGTCAAGGCCATTTAAGTAAAAATGGTACAGATTTTACTGTTGTGAAGAAGGGACCAAAAGATGATAAATGCAACAATGATAAAGCAGGTTTGTCATCTCAGAATGACCCAATTATCATTCCAGAGACACAGGTTTCCTTGGCAACCAAAACTCCCAAAGTCAAAGGTCAAGATGAAGAAGAAATGATCCCTGATACACCACAGAGTGACAGGAAAGATGAACCAGTGAAAAAGAAACTCTATGGGAGAAGCTTCTTGACTGCTGGAGCCAATGTGACAAAAAATCCTTATGTTATGAATAAAGAAAAAATTGATAAGAAAAAATTATCAAAGGCCAAAAAGGGATTGATAGCAGTGTCAGTACAGTTTAACCCTGATAAGAATAATGCTGTTGTTGAAGACATTATTGATAGGCCTGAAAACTCTTGTTCTATTATTAATGGAGAATTCAAAAGTCCAGAGCCGAAAGAAATCAGTGGTGTTTGTCATCGGAAAGTTGAGGAAAGCACACCCACTAAGATTTATGATGGTGAGAGAACTTCAATTAAACGTATGTCGAAATGTGGTGAATCACCAGACTCAAAAAGATTTCTGGACAAAGTAGGCGATGCAAAGACCAGTACATTGACTGAAACTAATGAAATTCAATGTGGCGTATCCAAAAATTTGACTGAATTGATGGAGTCTGATGCTAAAACAGAAAGATCAGACTGTGAAAGTAAATTCACAGACAGCAAAAATAGTAAATTCTCTCCAGATTCTGATCCAAGCAAAAGAAAATTTGTTCATGAAAAGACAGAGCATAGAGAAAAGAAACCACTCAAGCCATCAAATGTATTTCAAAATGATAAACACTCATCACTATCACACCAATTGTCATTGACTAGAAAAAAGAGATCACAGGACAAGAATGTCGATTTAGAAAAGGATAGTTGTCTTGGTGCAATACTAACAGAGTTAAATGACAAAACCCCTGATGATAGTTCAAAGGTCAAGGACTTTGGGTCAGAGGTCAAGTCTTTCAAGCCTTCTGTGATATCCTTAAAGAAAAACAGGAAATCTTTGTCTAATGTGCCAATTTCAAGAAAACAGTCTGGGTTAAGTAAGAGTTTTGATGATTCATTAACAGAAGATGATATGAAGTATCTGAATGATCTTGATGAAAATGTTCATGTGAGTGTCAGTAAAAGTGTTAAAACTTCAAAGCAAAAAGGACAGGAGGAGGCAAAAGAGGCAGATTTTCAGAAACCTTGTTTTATTTCTAAAAAGAAATCTTTATCCAAGAAAATGGAAGAAAGTTTGAAAAAGAAGGAAACATTGAGCAATGAAATCATTCCCACACAGACTATAGTTGAGATTCTAAGTCAACTTGGGAAAGACAATGAAAATGTCCCAGATGAGAGGGATGAAATAGACATCACAGAGTTCCCTACTCAGGCTAAACAACATGACATAGGAGACGAGATGGACTTTATGTCTTCTTTTGAAGTAGAACCTGATGAAAGGTTGGTTTAATACACATGATACATGTACATATATTTTGTACATGTATGCTAAAAGGACTAACAGATCGTTGTAAACATCAACTTGACAACAGCACAAAATAATAAAAAAAAATAAAAAAAGAGAATTTTAAACTGTGGATTCAATTCCTTACAAAATGTTGAATGGACAATTTAAACTAGAATTTCAAAAGAAGTAGGTTAACCATTTTCAAAGCATATTACAATGTATGTTGTATTATATGAAAAGGCACATGCTTTTTTCTGATACCTAGGGTATACCATTGGTGAGCTTGAAATACATGTAAGAAAACCAAAAAAGAACAAAATTAAAATGCATATTTTATTTGTATCAGTGGTGTCCATGGTGTCATACAACTATTTTTGAGATATCCAGTTAAAACATACATGAAAGAAAGCTTTGATAACATGAGTCAACCATTTTAACTTAATGAGCTCAAGATTTTGATTTTACATTGCATAATGTACGCAAATATTTTCTCATTTTAGTGAATCTAAACCAGCCATTGTTCAGTATGGTAGACATAAAGTTGACAAAGTGGATAGAAATGTGTAAATAGCCAAAATAAGATACATAGATAACATGATAAACTATGATACAACACCCAAAAAGCATCATGAACAGTTTTTTCAGCATGAATAAGAGATGCAAAATCATTTAAAAAAATCATAAAGGTTAACATGGTCAAGTGTTGGGATGAAAGTTCCATTCAAAGTAACTTTACAGCTAATAATTCTTTTAATTAAATTATAAGTGGTGCTTTTTACTAAGGCCAACTCAGGCACTTAAGAGAATCTTTTTATTATACAGGAATGACATGCATGAACGTGATTTAACTTACTTCTTATTCTAGTATAAACAAATATACACACAAAATTTATGTCCTGAGCACTGTTAAAAACATGAAAAAATCAGTATTTTTTTGGCTTATACATTGACAGCAGTTAAATATTACAATAATAAACTGACACAACATTGTATCTTATTTTTTAATTGTAGGAATGGACATGACATACTTTTACATTTAACTGATTCAGTTAGCGGTGGCAAAAAGACTTGTGTCCTGTCTGGATTCTGGTAATACAATACATGAGTCTATGTTACAATGATATGTGTAGTTTACTCTTTATTAAATATTAATTATACCCCCGCTTCGAAGAAGAGGGGGGTAAACTAATTTACCTTTGTCCATCATTCCATCCGTCCGCAACATAACTGTCATAACAGTTTTCTCAGCAACTACATATTACAGTGACTTGAAATTTGGTATAGATGTTCAGTGTGAGGTCCTTTATCACAAGTACCAAAATTAGCACTGTTGGATATCCTGTTTACGGACTTAGTCAATTTTCAACATTACCAGTCAATTGTTGAAAATTTTCGTAACATTTTTCTTAGCAACTACATATCACAGTGACTTGAAATTTGGTATTGGAGTTCTGTATGAGGTCCTATATTGCAAGTACCAAAATGAGGTCTGTATAATATCTACTTCCTGTTTACTGACATAGTTCATTTATGAGGTAGCGGGGGTATACTTAGTCAGCAGTAGCTCACAGATTCCTTGTTTAAAATTAAAGGTGAACATTTTGACCAGTTTTAATTATCTTAGTTTATTTTGAAGAATGAAACTGAGAAGTTTAACTTATAGAAGAAAAAAAATAATTTAAACATAACCCAACATTAATAAACCCATTAATTCTTAACTTTAAAATTTAAAACAGCCAACTACTTTTTTTACCTTGCATACTTCAATAGCCAATTTTGTCCTATACACATTTCCAAAAATGCAGTGAAAGCATAAAAATCTAACAGGTTTAAACAGCACATTGACAATTTTTCAGTATTGAATAGGACCAAAATTAGAAATTAAAGATCAATCTGTCCATTTCCTGCAGTGTTAACTACAACTATGTTTCAGGTCTGATACCCATGTATTTGAGAATGACATTGTCCACATCCAAGGTAGATTTGAGGATGGTACGTGTCGTGTGTCTGACGCTGAGGGATTGATCATCATTAATCCTGATATTCTATTGTCTGGTACCACAGTTGTCTCAAGTGTATTCTGCATGAGGAAGTATGTATAGAAACCTGTAACCAGTTGTATGTCCTTATCAAAATTTTACCTCAAAAGAAAAGTATACTTTCCCTATTTTATTTTATTGTCGTTGCAAAAATACCTTCCCCATTCTATTATTGTAACAATCGAAAGTTTGACAAGGACAAACCCTTAAAATGCCTAAGCACGTGAGAAATTTTACAATGACTTATTTAATGTCACTTCAAAACACATATGGTGCTAGTTACGATCTAAAATTGTCCAATTACAAATTTGATTTTATCAGAAAGTCACTACTATTGGATGTTACCATAGTTTATTCAAAGGTAGCGTGTGTAAAAATAATTTTGTATATGATTGGTATGTAGTGAGCGACTCCACCTACATGGTGACGGAATTATTAAAATGACTCTAAAATAAAAGAACAAAATAATTTTATACGTATGTGACAGGAGGTTGAAAATTGACAGCAACACTGCATAGATGTAACTGTTTTATTTGGTCAGAAGGAAAGGTAAAAATACCAAATCTTAATTAAAAGATGTCAAATCTAGAAAACAAATTACACAATCATGATTATAGGATGAACAAAAACCAGCATGCCATTGAACACAGGTTCTCTGGACGGGAAATAAGTTCCTGCTTCTTCTATCACATAACAAATGTCTTACATACATGTAAATGTTCTTTTAAAAATGTTTTAATTTGTTTAATTTAAACTTTATTTTGTTTCAGAGGTGTATTGAATGAAAAATTTAAGGTAATTAGGAGAATTTTTTTAGTGATCAATTGTGTTTGTTGCTGTTCATGTAGAAATTACAAAAAATAAAGATTTATTTATATGAGCATATGTTAGATATGAAAAATGAATTCTGCTTGTCTATGAAAAAGTATTGACCCCTTTCTTTTTTGGAAAACGAGGAAGCTTTCACACTTTGGAGTATTGAACTATTCCATTAAATGAAGGAACTAGGGTTGGAGAACATTTTGAATGCATCAACACATTAAGAGAAAATTCCATAATGAGATATGTTCATTGAAAAATAACCCAGAACAAAAATAAAACTTGCATCCCCAAAACTCAAAAAACATGATAATGTACCCATAATGCACCATATTTTTAGAAGACACATTGTCTCTATGTTATTTGTTCTTTGTTATTTTAAGAAGATTGTCTTTCTTTGGCATTTTAGGATTGGTTTTGAGTCATACACATTGTATTAAACAGCAAGCAGCGACCACTGGTCACAGTGAAAGGCTGTGCACTGTTTTTCATTGCACACTTTTTATAATCACCATTTATATATGAAGGTTGAGTTTTGTACACATATTCTACATCTTTATATCTACTATTGTATTTTATATGCAGGGAGTTGATGGAGGGAATGTTCAGATGTTGTATGGGAGTATTATACACTGTGTCTTTCAACAGGTAAATATATTACTTTATATGCACGATTTAAACAAAATTGATTATGTTCATGAAGATATTCTGGTGATGTTTAATTGTGTATTATAGGACTTGAAATATATGCTCTATTTTACTAAAACTTAGAAAAATAACATTTAATACAAAAGACAAAGAACATTTGATTTAAGAAATTTCACAAAACATACAATTTTTGTCTCGCCTGTGAAGCAGAGCGGGACATAGGTGTTACTTTACCAGCGGTGGCGGCGGCGGCGTTAACTTTTTGGAAAAGTTTTATGAGCACCTCTATATCTCAAGAACTATAAGTCCTAGGTTGATGAAACTTGGTATGCATATGCCCAAGTAGTAGCTTAGCACAGTTGCATCCCCATCTTTTGACTTTGACCTTGATTTTCAGGTTGAGTGACTTTGACAATTTTCAATACATATAATAGCAATGGAAAAGTTTTGCGAGCACCTCCATATCTCAAGAACTATATATATATAGGCATATAGGTCCTAGGTTGATGAAACTTAGTATGCATATGCTCCAGTATAAGCTTAGCACAGTTGCATCACCATCTTTTGACCTTGACCTTTATTTTCCAGTTGAGTGACTTTGATTATTTTTTATTGCATATATTTGCAATGTTTAAGTTCTATAAACATCTTTTGATCTCAGAAACTGAAAATCCATGTAAATTCAAAATATAGTGGAAGTAAAAAGAATAATTGTTTCTGATGGTGCCGGCAGGAGAGACATACTTTAGTGTTAACTCTTGTTTTTTTTTAAGTCAGACTGACATTTTACATGTCTGAATACTATGACATAATTGAAAAAGAAAAGTAAAAGATATTTTTGACTGTAATACAAGAACACATTAAGAACCGCTTTTGATACATTTGAGTTTTCTTTCATTATTCCCTAGAAGATAATATATGTGTGTTTTGTATGCAGGTATTACAGAAACAATTGACAACAGAAGAAGAGATTTTACAAGAAGCAGAAAACACAGTCAAACAAAGCAAGTTTATACATGATATGTAAGTTCTTGTGCTACCTCTTACCTTCTCTAACATATTTAAGAGACTAATCCATAGTTTGGCTAATCAATGCCATATTTTAGGGCCCCACAGCAGGGATTTGGAAGCCTAACAGTTTTCATTTCTTAGTGTGTCTTTTCGTTCATCAACAACTTTTGACCGAATTTCACAAAGTGAAAAATCTGGGCTATTAAATAGTGAATGTTAGGCTCCAGGATGGGCGGGTGGGCAAGAAAGAAATTTGCGTAACAGTTTTCTCAGCAACTACTAACCACAGCCGCTTGATATTTGGTATACAGCATTTTGGAGGGGTCCCATAACTTGGGATTTCATTTCAAGTCTGTCGCTCACCTACATTTTTTTTTGTATTTCCTGTTTAACGAAATCTGGTCATATTTACTTTGACAGATTTTTTGTGAACTATAATTAGGAATACAGATTTAAAATTGTACACAGTTATAAAGTATTATATGAGGAATCACATATTGAAATTTGATTTAAAACAATACAAAACAGTTTTCATAGCAACTACTTATCACAGTGTATTTGGTATACAGCATCAGCATGGGGACCCTTGCTGTGGTATATGAATTTAGACCTACTTACTGTTTTAATGAAATCCAGTCATTTTACTTTGAAAGATTTTTATTTCAGGTATAAAGGTAACACAACAGAGAGTGAAGTCCTACAAGAAATTAAGGTGTACATACCACAGATCAGGAAATGGTTGGAACAGTATACAGATTTTGTTAAACCTGGTCAACAAAAGTGGGTACATTCTTGGTTTTCATGGGCTGGAGTAGGAGCTTTATCTTCTGTAATTATACCTCCAGCAAAGTTTTGGAGTATATAGGGATCAGCTTGTCTGTCTGTTTGTCTGTCAACATATCTTGTAATGTAAGTTCAACTCCTTTTAAACTGTGTAGAAGATACTGATGAAACTTTACATGATGAAAGTAAATCATATGGAAATGTGCATGAAGAAATTTTGTTATTCTTGGACACTTTCAGGGAATGAAATTTGATCAGGGAACATTCTTATACAAGTGAAATCTTATCACTGATTTAGGTGAACACAGTTTTGTGTGAATGAATTTCACTTATTCCAGTGAACTCATTTATCAAATTAATAGAGCCACTCGGTGTATTTAGGGCTGTTCCATTTATATTAATGTGGGGGAGGGGGGGACACACTTTCTTCAAGACCCCCCCCCCCCCCACCAATATAAAAAATATCATTTCACATCCACAAAACAATGCATTTCAACCTCCCACCAACAGAAAATTAAAAAATAAATGCACCCCCCACCCCCGTCCAACATAAATGTAAATGGAACAGCCCTTATGAACAAATTTACAATTTCTACACTTCAATGGCAGCATTATAGAGATAGCTTGTCTGATAAATTAAATTTCTTCTTCAAAGACACATTCATTAAGTACAAATTGATAGGCATTTAATTTCTCAAGGGATCTATTTTCAAAGCTTGTGCCCTTTCTCAAATTCTTCTGTGCCTAGATGATTTTGATTGATAAATAAATGTTTAATTTAGTTCTAAAGAAGAAAAATACAGCTGACCACATGAAAAATGTATAGCATTATTACAGATGATCAAAGATTTTTATATTTTGCCTAAAATCACTTGTACAAGTGAATTTAGATTGTTCAGAAATCCTTTCTTCTTGAGTGAATTTGTATCATTTTAATAGGTGAATTAAATTCACTGCTACAAGCTTAAGGGTGATCCCTGACTGACATATAGGAGTCACTTTGACACTATCCATCGCATTATTGTGTCCTGCAATGTCACAAAAAGTTCTGTTGCAATTCACAGCCTCTTGATATTTGGCATGTAGCTTTTATGATGTAAAGCAACATTATACCCATAACTCATCTACTTCCTGTTTACTGAATATTTTAAGATGCAGGCGTCATATTTCTTCCTTGCTCATATAAGACAGCCATTCTAGTTTTCAATATATAGTTCAATATGAAAGGGATATCCTTTGTGAGCTAGCATGCAGTATTTCCAGTCATTTGTGTGCATATTTTACTGCATTAAATATAAACACCAATGTCATGGTACAAAGTTATTCTGTGGCCATATCATATAGACACTAGTAATACTATATATATTTTGAGACTTTCCTAAAGATGTTTCACAAAATACCATTAGTTAAGGTTCGAAGAAGGTTTACATGAAATGACATTTTATACTCCATTATTCCCATACATGGTTACCATAAGGTTCAGCTTATTTCCCTTAATCATTGCCACAGCCATGAAATCTTACACTAAAATGTCATTTGAATTGAAAAAGAGCTGTGTGGAAAAGTTGGATTTGTGAGTTGTAAGCCAAGCAGTTTGTCTGTCTGATCCTTGTTCAGAATGATATGTTTTTTTTCTATAAGTTTTATCCGATTTATCAACCTCTCAACCAGTTGTGGAAAAATATTTCTCACCTCTAGAGAAAATTTTGTTCTCAGCATAATTGCATGTGATATCAATTAGCAACCTATTGCAATTTTTTATCTGTAGACATTAGAGAAAAACCTTCTACAACTTAATTCTCAATGATTATGGGATTTCTAGCATCTCAGGAAATAAATTTGATATTTTAATTGCTCTGCAAGCCTCGCCATTAAAATAATCAAATTTACATGTATTTCCCTTGATGTTAGAAATTCCATAATCAACTGGATAGGTTGTTGAAGCTATATATTTTACCGGTACTAATAGTAGGTTTGCTTATTTTAGTGTTAAGAAAGAAGACCTGAAGATAACAAAAATATCAGATATCGAGGAAAATATTTGGAGCCCAAGGTATATTATGTATCAATTAACAGTATTCTTTTATGAAATGACAATTTTATTCATGTTATAGAGAAAGGGCCTGGTCCACGAAGTTGTGGAAAATATTAGGAGCCCAAGGTAAATAATGTATCAATTAACAGTATTCTTACATAAAATGAAATTTTTATTCATGTTTTAAAGAAATTTATTTAAGGTCAATCAGTCGAGACATTATGATTTTCATACTGGTCAAATTAACATGACATGCAAGATGCATGTATAATGATGATGAAATGCAATAAATAGATCATACTTGTCTTCATTCATTTTCATAAGAATTTTTTTTTTCAGATTTGGTGTCAAAGGAAAAATTGACTTGACTGTTGAAGTTCAGGTACACACATTTATTCAAAATTATTAGTGCAGTGACTTAGAGTGTCAATTTCAAATTTTAATCAACCACCCTGACACACGGCTGAATCATACCTCTTTGGATAGCTTAACTCTTACCCCATTCATTTTGAGTGGTCGTAAAGGTAACAAATGGTGCAAAAGTCAGTGATCAGAGGTCAAAGATCAAATTGTCAGCATTTAAATTTTCGTAAAATTTCAACGTTTATGTCCATATTTTTGTAAAGGCTTGTGATTTTGTTTAACTTTTTGAATTTTAAGATTAAGCAAATACCAAACGATCAGAGTAAATAATTAGGGGCCATAACTCTGTTACTGCTTGAAATATGCCCCTTTTCCTTCTAGGTGCGTTTTTTCAAATTTCTATGTTTATTCCGGAATTTCTGAATAATTATACGACTATTTTCATATTTACTAATTGCAAACTATTTTTCAAAGTGTATACGTATTTTTGACAACTTTTAACAAGGATTTTATCAATATATATGAAGACCATTACATTTATAAAATACCCATGTCATGGCATGACAGCGTGTAAATTTCTATCATCTTTACCAATCACCGTTTTGTAGCTTTTCTTATACTTACAATACGTCAAATCTAACAAGAATAATATTAACTAAAACAAGAAGACATGTATAAAAGTCACATAAGTTAAAAACACTCCTCCCCAATTTACTGCACTATCAAACAATGGTCGACTTCTATATACATGTACCAATGGTGTCCATTATATGTATGAAGCAGAGGTACCAATGGGGTATCCGAATATCAAAAGTCCGAAAGGGCAGAGACAAAACCAGTAAACACCAACAAGAACGGGACAAAAACAGACAACATGTAAAACATGGAAACACAATAATAATATAAAATATAATATAACAAAATGTAAGTGTTATTGGAGTTTTTTTTTTCAAAATGACAAAATTGTAACCAGCACTGTTAACATGATCAGCATCCAAAGGAAATCGCAAACCAAACCAGCTCTGAAAAAAAAGTACAACGCAGAAGAGACCAAGATCCATTTTTTTCAGTGAAGGGTATACGGTTTGATCAACTATCCCATGCAGATTCATTATTGAAGACCGATCATATCAAAGGAGCAGAGGTACCAATGGGGCATCCAAATGTCAAAAGTCTGAATGGGCAGAGACAAAACCAGTAAACATCAAGAAGAACGGGACAAAAACAGACAACATGTAAAACACAAAATAACTGAATATCAATCAACAATGCGAACTCCAGATGAAATAAGAGTGAACTCAGGTGATCCGGAAGAGTAAGTAGTTCCTGCTTGCTATAGCACACCCGTCGCGTTGCAACAGTCAATTCAGCGTGTCAAATCCGGTAAAGGAAGACAAAACTAAACACTATGACAAATCAACATCTGCACTCATCTGAGAGATCGAATTCCCATATTTGTCTATAAATGCATGTCTTCCGTAAGATTTTTTGAGTGAAGATAGCAACCGAGGAGCTATAGATGGTTCGTAGCTTTTAGATCTTATGCACCGGCAATTCAAACAAAAACTGAGACACAACCCTGTGAAAATGCAGTTTCTTTCAAAAGCAGTGGACTTGAGCTAAGTTATTATAGCACTTAACCAAACAAAACAAACCCAAACCAAACAAACTTAAGCGAAGTCGCCTGGTTTCATAAGTGTGGAACAAAAAACATACGATACTGCCGAAAGCACAAGTTCAGCTACTCATATAAGTCTAATAAATGCTTTATCGGATCTGGACACTCTAGGATTTGAACCTGGGGGATACCATTTTCGTTAAAGACTTAGATCCTGAAACAGGACCATCAACTCTTGGTTTAGATCTATCGATACAAGCTCAATCAGTATGACAGCTAGTGAGAAGCAACAATAGAAGTTTATAAAATGTGAAATAGGTGTTCAGAAATACATAATTTATCAGTCTTACGATCATGCTATGCCAGTTAGCAATAGTCTATGTGTACGATTGCTCGTTAAACCCTCTTCACTGACTGACTAATCTATGATTTTTTAACTGTTGTTGATATAAGTATTATTTATATAACTAATTAAAGTAGGAATGGGGCACAAACCCCCCGCGCTAGGCCCTAAACGAGGAGTAGAAGTCCAAAAAGTCCGGCCGAAAGTCGCTTGGGACGTAGTTTGTGATACTGACCTATCCTATCAAGTTTCATTATCATTCTCATGTACGGTCTATGGAAAAGCTTGATGGAAATTTAACATAAATTTTCCTATCGACCCAGTCCTAACAAGAAAGTAGTCAGGTCTGAAAGTCGCTTAAGGCAGACAGTTTGTCATACTTAACGGCGACCCTGCCAAATTTCAAATCATTATCAAATACGGTTTCTGGGGAAAGCTTGACAGAAATTTGTACGGACGGACATGAGCATACTTTAATGCCTGTCGCTAGAAATGTCGTGGGGATTCATCAAACTTGTCATTGTAACCAAGGAATTATATAGAAGGAATTGAATCTCGTGAAATCTCACCTTTTCTCGCAAGGTGAGACTTGGGGTAAATTGAAGAGGAATACATCAATATATCACATTTATTTTTATCAAAGTTAACAAATGGTTGTAAATAATTCAAAAATTAACTTTAAAATTCATTTTATATAAAATGGTACGTTTGGTGTTCAACAATTATCAAAAATAACACAATTATGTGTTGCATTATGGGTAATCTCATCAAAATCTCGCCTTGCAACATGTTTGTTTACCTTGTGTGTAAACTGTCATGAGATTCTTTTCCTTCTATATAATTCCTTGTTGTAACGAATAGAGTCTTTGTGCTAATATATATCTTAAACTTGGAATCAAATTTTAAGGGTTTTTCTTGTGAACCTTGATTTAAGGTTCGTATACTACAAAAAACAGTCTGCCGACTTTTCTTGTTTCATTGTGGTACTCTGTTAGATATAATAACAAATATATTTACTGTACACTCGAGGTGTATCAGATTGGAACACACACAGAGACAATATATCTTTGTTTTGCTTAATGACTGTTTCCGAAATAAAATACTTCTTCCTTTAATTTTATGAACAGGTTGGAAACGTCTGGTGGAAATGAAATATATTTTAAACAATGTTACTAAACTATCATTTGATTAAATGAAACCGTGACCGTCTTTTTGCTCTTATTTCTTTGATAACTTGTTGAACTGCTGACTATGATGCAATGTTTCAAAGAATTACTTTTCTGTCATGACCTTTTTCGGAAGATAAACAGTTTGTCTTTTAGAATTTAATACATGTACTTTTACATTTTTTTTTGTTGGAATCAAAATGCAATAATTTGGAAAACAATGTTGTTTCCATTTATTAAAAGATTGTGTCGCGAACACTTATTCCACATCTCATTTTCTTCTATTACTAGTATCAATTTCAATTTAAGTATCATCATTCAGTCCAAAACCTGCAAGTAAATTGGTAAAAACGTTTTCAATATATTACAAGACGAGCTAATAAAATTTTGAAGACATTCATAGCGCCACATTCTTAACTAAAATATCGGACCGTTGGAGTTTGTTGTTAAATAGTTTGGTCATTAGATATTTTGAAAAACTTATAAAATATTATAATTTACATTCAAAAACTATTTTCAAGAGAATCTGCTTTATTACATTTTGCTCTAAATAATGATTTGCTGTCAGCAAAGTGGATTTTCTGTGGGTTTAAGACGATTTAAATGTGTACAAAATAAATAAATTTATAATTTTTTAATCGTAACGGTCATGATAAGTTATTGAAATCCGGAAACAAGTTTTGACAGATTTGAACCATCGTTAATTTTCAAACATATTTTTAAAAGTAGAACACATAAATACATAAAAATAAGCCTCTTGTTTTACAATGATCATATTCTACATGTTCTAATTGTTGAATACAAAACATACAGACATTAGCCTATCTTAATTGAGATATTACAACTGAAATACACCTAAATTCTGTTATTTGTTTATGCCTTTTTAAATTTGAAAAATATTTAAAACATTACAATAAAAACGCTTCATTAAGGAAGTTTTTGAATTCTGAAATATAGTCTACCTAAATCACTAACAAGTTTTAACCCTGTTTAGCCCTCTTAAAAGTAATTGTAAACCAAAGTCAACACATAAATTTCCCCAAAACCAGAAGGCCCCCCTTTTTCTTCATAAAAAACAAAACTGCACCACGGGAAATCTTTACGACCGGGCAAAAAAGTTGCCTTAAGGTATACTCTAAACAATAAAACAAAAGTTAGCCGTGTGTCCACCCAGTTGATTAAACTCCGAAAATAAGCACGTTTTTTGAAATTGTCACTGCACTATATGGTTAAGTTTCCATATTTTTTCATTTGTCAGCTATCAGTCTTAAATAAAAATTCCTTTACATAACAAGCAGTTAGAATGCTTGATACATTTATAATGCATAACTTTGACAACAAATAGAAAGTTCACCACCATTTCTCTTTATCAAAAATACAAACAAACAAAAGCATGTTGTCACATTTAAAACAGCTTGTTGATTGTAATCTGCAATTCAAAAACTTTGCACTTGATCTTACTGAAATTTGCATAGAAAATACAGACACATTTAGATGTGCATCTGCCTCTTGATATGATTTTATACGAAAATGAATTTTCTTCAGCTTTTTTAACTTGATTCATTTTCTGAGGTATGCACAGATCAAGGCATTGCTTTGTAAGTTCTTGTTTATTACATTTTCAGATTAAGAACCAAGGAAGAAATCAGAAGTCAGTTGTACCTCTGGAATTAAAGACAGGAAGAACTACATTTTCCATGGAACACAAAGGACAAGTAAGGACCAGGTGTTTTATGGATTAAGTTATGTAAAGCAATTCAAGCATTGAAAAAAGGTGGTATTTTATAGTTACAATTGCATTTTAGACAAAACATACTTATTGTCTCGCCTGCGAAGCAGAGCGGGACATAGGTGTTACTTTACCGGCGGCGGCGGCTACGGCGGCGTTAACTTTTTGGAAAAGTTTTATGAGCACCTCCATATCTCAAGAACTATAGGTCCTGGGTTGATGAAACTTGGTATGCATATGCCCCAGTAGTAGCTTAGCACAGTTGCATCCCCATCTTTTGACCTTGACCTTGATTTTCCAATTGAGTGACTTTGACAATTTTCAATACATATAATAGCAATGGAAAAGTTTTGCGAGCACCTCCATATCTCAAGAACTATAGGTCCTAGGTTGATGAAACTTGGTATGCATATGCCCCAGTAGTAGCTTAGCTCAGTTGCATCCCCATCTTTTGACCTTGACCTTGATTTTCCGGTTCAGTGACTTTGACAATTTTCAATACATATAATACATGTAGCAATGGAAAAGTTTTGCGAGCACCTCCATATCTCAAGAACAATAGGTCCTAGGTTGATGAAACTTGGTATGCATATGCCCCAGTATTAGCTTACCACAGTTGCATCCCCATCTTTTGACCTTGACCTTGATTTGTGGGTTGAGTGACTTTGACAATTTTCAATACATATAATAGCAATGGAAAAGTTTTGCTAGCACCTCCATATCTCAAGAACTATAGGTCCTAGGTTGATGAAACTTGGTATACATATGCCCCAGTAGTAGCTTAGCACAGTTGCATCCCCATCTTTTGACCTTGACCTTGATTTTCCGGTTGAGTGACTTTGATTATTTTATTGCATGTATTTGCAATGTTTAAGTTCTATAAACATCTTTTGATCTCAGAAACTGAAAATCCATGTAAATTCAAAATATAGTGGAAGTAAGAAAGAATAATTGTTTCTGATGGTGCCGGCAGGCGAGACATACTTTAGTGTTAACTCTTGTATATTGTATTGACCAGTAATTGTGTTTATTTTGGAAAAAAAATATAATTATAAAAATGTAGTAAACATACACGCTATATTATCTGGCAAAAATGGTTTTGTCATCTGTATATGTAATTGGAATTCAACAATGGAAAACAGCTAATAGCCTTCAATGTGACCATTTTCCTGTTTCATCAGGGTACTCCTGCTTCTCCATTATAAATGATTTCCAACAAACTTTAAGAACTGGCCCCAGTTTCATAAAACATCTCAAATTTGAGATTTCCTCAAATCCTTCCTCAAATGAAATTTCTTGCAATTCCATTGGTCAATATTTGAGTTGAGGACAGATTTGAGGAAATCTCAAATTTGAGATGTTTTATGAAACTGGGGCCTGGTCAAACTGTGCCTCAAATATATTGTAAACATGGTAAAGATGTGAAACAACCAACTAATATTATTGTGGCTCCCGCAGGGTTAAAAACAACCTGCGACCTGGGGGCTTTTTAAGGGCGACTTCCGACCTACACTTCATAAAATCAACCTTTGTGAAAAAACAACCTGCGACCTCCGCCAAAATATGCCTTTTAAAAGCGACCTTGCGACCTGAGGGGGGTACCCTGCGGGAGCCCCATTATTCTATAGAAAAATGAAAACATTAAAAATTATGTCAAAGACATTGAATTTCAAACTTTGAACACTTTGCATTTGGCTGAAACACAAAGGAATAACTGTATCTCATTTATCTATTATAGGTTACTTTGTATAGTATGATGAGTTCTGATAGGAGACCAGATCCAGGTCAAGGGTTACTCTTGTACCTTAAAGAAGCAGTCATGAAAATGGTTCCTGCCAACCACCTAAACATTAGAGGTAACATTTTTGTACTCCCTGCAGGATGGTATATGGAAATTGCCATGTTGGCTGCCTGTCAGCAAGTCTTAACCTCAGCTGGTTTTCTTCTCAAATTTAACATGTACATATGAAAATTTACTTGATAAAGTTTTAAGAAAAAATTATTCAACCATACCTTTTGAAATAATTTAATAATTAAGGTTGTTGTATACCATTTTCCAAAACAATTAAGTCATCTCAAAGCTCTTCTCAAAAAAGACTTGCAATGCTTACAAAATTTATGGCCAGTTCACACATGTATATGATTAGGACCTTTAATGCCCCTTGTCCATCCATCTGTCACACTTTGCAAAAGAGCAACCCTTCTCTTTCATCATAGAGCTTATAGTTGTTTTAAGTCCTTCATGTTAAAGGTAAAACTTTATTTTGGGTCCTGCGTCAAGGATATCAAAGCCCTTCAGTTTTCACTTTGTCCATTCATCTGTCTGTCCACAACACTTAAACTCCTAAACTATAAAGGGTGCGGATTTGAAATTTTACAAAAGATGAATTGATGTTTTACCATTTAAGGATTCACAAGGGGAAATATTTCATGTATAAGACATAGATATTTTGGCCTGCAGAGTCTATCATGTCAGTATTTGGTTGAGTAACGTCCTTCTATATTAACACTTTATTTGTAGGACTTATCCAGCTGCGTAATGAGATGGCGTTTTATTTGAGTCGTCAGACCAATAGAACACAGACTGATGATGGGAAGATATCCTATCACATGGGACGGCTACCTGACCCAATTAACAACCAGAGAGCATGTCTGAAATGTGCACAACTCACAAACTGTTGTATATACCAAAAGTAAGATTTTGGTCAATAGTTATTGAAAAAATTATCAATTGGATTTATATTTGTTTTGTTTTTTTAACTTAATAACTTGGACAACATCTTACAAAAGCATATTGAATTTCATGTACATCTACTTACATATAAAAGCTTTAAAAAAAGTCTTTAATGTCGAGTGAAAATTTTACTACTTAAATTGTCTTGGTCCTAAGGCCAAAACAAAAGTATATGTGTTTCTGGTTTCATGCCCCCTCAAAAATAGGGCTGGTAGGTAGGCATTAATTTTTATGCCCCATCTACAGAAGTAGAGGGGCATATACATGTACATGTAGTGTTCAGGTCGGTTTGTCCATCCATCTGTTCGTCCATCCATTGGTCCATCTGTTCGTCCGTCTGTCCCAAATCCCCATACTTTCAAATTCTGACTTACTGGCAAATGCCACATCAATCATATTGGTATGGTAGTTGCATCTAGTGATGCTCAGCACAATGCATGCTTCGGGTGCTGGATGTGACCTATATTTTCCACATGGATGAACTCTTAAAGAAGAATGGTTAAAGTCCATTCTCACTTACTGACATGTGCCATGTCAACTATATTGGTATGGTAGATGCACCTAGTGATACTTAGCACAATGCATGCTTCGGATGCTGACTGTGACCTATATTTTCCGTATCAATGACCATGCACAGAAGAATGGCTAAAGTCTATTCCTTCTTACTGACAAGTGCCACATCAATTATATTGGTATGGTAGGTGCACCTAGTGATGCTATGTACAATGCATGCTTCAGATGCTGGCTGTGACCTATATTTTCCGCATGAATGACCACTTATACAATAATGGTAAAAGTCCATTCTTTCTTACTGACAAGTGCCTTAGCAACTATATTGATGCTGTAGTGATTGCCGAAAAAAATTAATGATGCGAGATTGGGCATTATGTCTTTTGACATATTCTTGTTTACATTGAGTTAATGGAGAGTAAATGTTCAACGGTGCTTAACCAAAAATTGCAATAAGAAGTCTACAAAATGTAGGTACTCCATGTCCTTAATTTTATTTCAGGTCCATAGAACAGAGAACACTGAACTCCTCCATGTCAAGTCTGGTCCCTAATACCTTGGGCCACCTTTTACAGGACCATATAGACTTTTACATACACTGGTGTTTGTTACTAGACTTGGAGACTAAGGCCAGTACAGATAGAGGTGGAATAAGTGACCTCTGGTGTAAAACTGGTGCGGACAGGTATTCCAGTTTGAAAGGATGAATATAGTGTGTTACATAGATGGTGGCTATTGTATTTGATATAAAGGGCAAGGAACAGTAAGGCCCATATTTGCCCCCCCTCATAAAACAGTACAACACTGATCTAGAGAATATTCCTATTATATTAAAGTAAAGTTTCAAAGTATTAATCGGCTGGTTGAATCATCTTTCATAACTGGATAAAAAATTACTTTCGTCACATGACCGTTACTGGGCCATGACCTTACAAAATGGTATTACATGTACATTACATTGTAATGCCCAAAAATAAAAAGATGCAAAATAACACAAAACATAACCAAAAACGAATAAAATAAAACATTACGATTATATTTATATATTAAAGAATTGAATGTTTTTATTTTAATGTTTCATTTAAAATGTGCTACGGTCAACATTTATACATTAAAATAAAAGCATTCAATTCCTCATTAAATCTGTCTTAATGTACAAATTTTCTAATGACCAATGTACATTGATGTATAACAATGTGTGTGATATGGAATAAATGTACATTCCAAAACATCAATAAATCAACACAAATTTCATTTAAAATCCACAATGGAAACGACCAGTCTTTAGCATGACCATTGGTTACTGGTAGTTGTCATGCAATAGAGCCTATTTATTATATGATGCAAATGGTTAAAAATTCTCTAAATTATAAGAGAAATTGTTGACTTTCTTTATAACAAAAGACTCTAATAAGACATTTAAAATGTTAATTGGAAGTGTAACAAAACATTGAAACTGGTGATTATATGCAAGTTCCTTACAAATGTTTTATCCCAACCAATTTTGACCCTTTTAAAAACAAAAGAATATGGAATAGGTGCCAGAAAGACACGATCCACATATTGAAATGATTTGGATACATGTACAAAAGCCAAATTACACTGCGTGTTAAGCGCTTTTCTGGATTAACCCTCATCAGACACGCTAGGTGTAGAAAACTTGGAAAACCAGTAGAATATTTGACATGTCATAGAATGAGGAGAATCATTGTGTAACATTTCATATGATTATTTGTACAGAGAACAGGAAGGAAATTGTATCAGCTGTTTAAAGTTATCTGAACACCATGGTGACCCTGGGGCTGATTTTACTGTGGTAAAATTTACCAGACATCCCAGTAAACATATCCACAGGTATGTTACAGGGGGTCCTGATGGGGGTTACAGATCACAATTCACGGAAAATTACATCTGTAATTGACGTTTAAGGGAAATCCCCCAAATCACAGGATATATTTTGACTAAAGAGATCTTTGGAGGCACCAATCACAAATCACTGAAAATAAATTTGACTGAGAACAGTTCGCAGACAATGTACTCATCACAGTTCACGGAAAATAAATTGCCGGAATCACAGGTCACAGAAAATTGAAATGGATAATAACGCATCACGAAATAACCCCATCTGCCCCCTCTATAAATATCAGCAGCAAGTTTCATAAAAATTTTAATAATGAAGATATTCTAAGGTGTAAATTTTAAGGATTTTCTACACTTAGTTTAAACAAAAGATATAGCTGTACATCATGTACATGATTTCATGATGATCTCTACAGAAGAGACAAATCATTCGCCTTGTGTTATGTGTGTAGCTTTGAATAATTTCTAAAATTTTTAGATCAGCCCTAACCAGTATGAACACAAAAGGCATAGCTGTACATTGGGTATACAACATCAGGGTCAGGTCCCATAATGTGTGATTCAATTTCAGGCCTGTCACTCACCTACTTCCTGTTTAACAATATTTCGACAGATTTTTTTGTATTTTTAGATCAGCCTCTACCAGTATAAACACAATAGGTATAGCTGTACATGACTATATGATTATATCCACAGAGAAGACAAACCACTTAGCCTTGTGTAATGGTACAGTTGTCAGTATCACTGAGGATGATGTTGACGTAGCAATTGAAAGGTGAACAAACAAAAATTCTTTTAGAATTTCTTATAACCTGACTTCCAAATAATAATGATATGTACAATAAAGGTAAAAGCTTGGTGAAATGAAAATAAATCATTTCTATGCCCCATCTATGAAAGTAGGTGGTTTATAGTGTTTGGGTCAGATAGGCCATCTGTCGTTCATCCTAAATGTTGAAAGATGGGGCATTATGTCTTAGACATATTCTTGTGACAGATAATTTGATGCCTTTGAAACCATAGCAAAACATTCTAGAGTTTGTGAATTACAACACTGTGCAAAATTGATTGAAATTTGTTAGAAAAATACTTGAAATACAAGAGTGAATTTTCTTTATAGATGATGTAAAAAATATCAAACAAGACTTTCACATACATATGTGCATTTGTAGGCAATATAATATACTGTAATCAGGAGGAGGGGGATGATTACTCCATTATTGGATTTTCGTACATCATGTCAATTTATTTTTTTTCATACGGACAGTGATAGTATACAGAGACTGCTGAATTTAAGAGATGAGATATTTCGACTGGACAAATACAACAGCTTTAGTACAGCTAATATTCTTTATACTAATGTATCAAAACTGATGGTAGATGAACCCAGGAGGTTGGTATATATTTTATGAAAAACAAATTATCTTTAAGACTAAAATGTTACAGAGTCAAAGCAGTTAAAGATATATAATACATTAAAATTATATTTATTTCACACTAAGAAATCCTTCTTACTTCTAAAATATTTTATTGTAGCACAAATCTTACATGCTACTGTAAATATTTTCAGATAAGTTCTTTGCAAATTTTAAAGAATTTTGTTTGGATGAAATATAAAAAGACTTTATTGTACAAAGTTTATTCTCACTAATATGTTGAAAAATTTGTTTTATTCCAGTGAAAAACTTCGAAAGTTGATAATAGAAAGGAAAAATCCTGAATTTGTTGGCAAACTTTCCAAATCAGAAATAGAAAAAGGTAAAATGTTGGGTGTCTGAAAAGTCTAAGACAAAACAATACAAAGAATTATAGAACAAATAAAAGCAAACAACAAAATTGCAATCAGCAGCCACCATTAATGTTGAGGATGAATTTCTGTTTTATGCCCCATTTACAAAAGGAGGAAGGCATATATCTGTTGATCTGGTTGTCCCAAATGTTGCAAGAAGGGGCATTATGTCTTTTGAACATATTCTTGTTTAACAGGTCGAAGATTTTACCTTTTAAGGATAATGTTTTCGTCAAACTTTTAACCAATAGTTTTTGAGAGAGTATAAATAAATACGATCGCCAACACGTGCTTTTTATGAAAAAATTAAATATGACATGACTCGCAAAACAAATCTTTAAAATGAGCGGTGAAAAAATTCCTTGTTGTATTTGTATTAATGTCATATTAAAAATAAACATATTAAAGAAACACTTTTTCACCCAAATAGCTTTGACAAGTAGGGAGATTTTATGGCCATGTTTACCTTTTTGATTGTCCATTGACCAATACACTTAATAAAATAGAAGTCAATAAGTGGAACATAACATTACTTAATAAGGAGAATTTACCCATGTTAAAAAAAATAACGTTTAAAACCAATTATATTTGGTATTTGAGAAATATGAGCGAGGAAGTTAAAGAATACATGTTTATGTTAGAAACTTTTCTATCAGACCGACGAAAAAGTTTTACCATTTTTTCCCATTTGAAAGGTCAATCTTTTGCAATTTTGATTGATTAATAGGTCAAACGAAATCTAGAAAACCCGACCTGTTTAAAACCTTTTGGAAAAGACACACACAATATTGTTACATGTACTTTTAAGATTTTTCCAATCTGTTAGTTGAATTTTAGGCTTGAAAAAGTTTGCCAATGCTTGGACAACAACAAACAACCACACACTATTACTCTATCATATCTATTTCGTTTTTTAAACAGTTTGATGGGAGCTTAATTATCTCAATCTTTTTGAAAGTTTTATTGTTACATGTAGAAGTCTGAAACAATTGACTGTTAACCAGGCTGTTTAAACTTATAGAGCAAACCATATTTATAATCATATTTTACACATTTTCAGTGAAAGAAATTTTCAAACCTTTGAACAAGCCACAGAAAACATCAGTTTTAAAGGTATGTAGAGCTATTTAGTTTAAATATTTTATAAGAAATACATGTACTTATTTAGATAAAAATATGTAGCTATGAAAACCAGTGGCGGATCGAGAGGGGGGGGTCCAGGGGGTCTGGAACCCCCCTTTCGTTGGAAAATTCTGTGATTTTCATGCAAAATTTGGGCAAAAATCATCAAATTATAGTTATGGACCCCCCCTTTTCTACCGAGGACGCCCCTTTTCAAAAATCCTGGAACCCCTACTGAAAACAACCTATTTTACATTTTTACAACATAAATAAAAAATAGTTAAAAAAACTGCTCGGACTGGCAAAGAGCTTTAAGATTTCACCATGAACAGATAGATTAAGATAACTTTTTGACTTGACCTTAATTTTAAAGTGACATTCTACAATTTGTTTCAGTATGCAAAAAAAGTAATAAGAGATACATACACATTATGATTGTTTTATTTTTTAGGTTTTAATGAGCAAAGATTACATATTAATCAAAGGATACCCAGGAACAGGTACATAAAGTAGATTTGTACAGCTTTATATCCACCCAAGGGTTTGACCCAAACTTTTCAGTTGTAAGTAAATGGGACTTCCTTTTCCTTAAAGTATATGGAATGCATGTCTACCACCGAGCATGTTTTTGCACATCTTTCATAACTTAAAATTTTATAAAACTAGTTATTCAAATTGATTTCTATGGTGCTAGGTAAACATCAAATTTGATTACAACAAAAATTTGGATAAAATACACCTTCTTTGCATATTTCAATATTTTCCCTTACTTTTTAAGGGGGAGATAATTTGTATAGAAATAATAGGGAAAAAATCATTTTTCACTTTTAAAAAAAATATATATTATTATTTAGTTTATTGAAAAACTGATACAAAACAATGATTTTCACAAATATTGAGGTAATCTAGGGAATTGATATTTTTTAATGAAGGAAATTTGAATTTTCCCTATTGATCATATATTATGAGTATTTTAATCTTGCATTTTTCAAAGTCGTTTCTAGTTCTACAAAACTTCTTATGGTAAACTTTTGATTTTATTACTGAGATTTAAAGTACCGTTCTAGGGCTTACTGTGGCCAAAATTTAAGAAAATTCTATGGACTATTTCTTTGACACCCCATCAACCTTAACTGATATTGGTTGTCTAACAAAGTATAAGGTTCATGTATGCTTCCAAAACCTGGGGAACTTGGGGTAAGAAAATTTTGAAAATATAGTCCTTGAAAATAGGTAGGCACCTTTTGTAATGATGAAATTTGCACCTGCAAACAAAGTTTAAGAGGTATATAGAAGTAACCTTGTCTGTCTGCCTGCCTGTCAATAAATCTTGTAGGTGCATCTCATTCTATAAGTCATCATGGATTTTGATTAAGGGGAAGTATTGAAATTATATGGAGATGAGCAAAAAAAATTATCGTTTTTGGATAACCATGATAACAATCAGGGACATAGAATATGTACATGTATATATTTCCGCTTTTGAGATTATTTTACTGTTGGCTTTTTCAATTGTGGAAATTTTGTTAGTATTTTGTTGAAGGGATTGTGTAATTTTATGTAGTGTAATGTTTTTTGTGTATTCAACTTCTATAGCACTTGATATAATCATGGTATATTTTTCATCTTTTAATATATTTTTTGCCATTTTAGGCCAATATGAAAATACCCTAGATTCTCTTCCCCACCAACCCACCCCCAATTTTTTCAGCCACCTCAAAAAAATTAATTTTGTGTTTTTGGCCAATTTTCTAGTCACAAGTCACCATAGTTTTTTTTGTTTTTGCCCCCATAAAGACATGTCAGGGAATCATAAAGCTTTACTCATGCCTACCTGTCTGTATGAGAATGAGGATTGTTCAGCATGACAAATTGTACAGCAACTTTTCAGACCTGTTGAACTTTTACTTCCTGGTTTGGATATAGCGAGAGCATCAGTATCCCATGGACTTATTACTTCTTTATTTATGACTTATGTATTAATTATTTCACACATTCTTCCATTTCAGGTAAAACAGCCACCATTGTCGCCATTGTCCGAGTATTAAATCTCCTAGGATTATCTGTACTCCTGACCAGCTATACTCATTCTGCTGTGGATAACATTCTCCTGAAACTCATTAAGGTATAGCTTACTTACAGCATGAACTGTCTTTGTAACCACTTTCATAAAAGCAGTGGAGGATTGCCTGTGGCGCTCTTTCATTTTGTCTGTTTTGTTGCCCATATCATTACTTTCCAGCATCTTTTTAGAAGTTCATAAAACTTAATCACTTTACATCTTATGGGGTAATAAAGAAGAATTTTGATATTTTGGTCAAAAAGTCAAAAATCAAAGTCACAGTTTTCTAAAACTTAGAAATTTTAAAGTGAAATTTGTTTCCAAAACATAATTTTTGGTAGAATTAGAGCTCAACCTTAACAGTGACCAGTGGTTGCTGCTTGCTGTCTTATGGATTTGAATTTAATCTATAATGGGATAAAACCAATCTAAAACTATTTATTTACAGCACAACATACAGTTTGTGAGGCTTGGTAAGACTAGTAAGATACATCCACAGATACAGAAATATTCTGCTGATACTCTAACCAAGAGAATACAGTCAGTAGGAGAACTGAGAGAATTCTATACCAAACAGGTACATGTCATGAGCAAAGCATCTTAAAGTCTAGCAAGACATTAATGGAAAGTGCAAATCTAAAAATGTTTGGATGGTCACTCCTGAACAATTTTATATCAAAAATTAATGACATGTGATGGAAACCTTAGATAATAAATAATCAAATGACTAAAAGAAAAGCCATTGGTCTGTGTACTCATTTCCGAGATATACATGTATGATGTCAAACATTTTGCAGAAAATCAGACTCCTCTAGATTTAACACAATTTTAATATTGTGACATTCAAGAAATTTTATTTAGTTGGTTTTTAATTATAAGTTCTATATAATAAGAAAATGTCCAAAAAAGTATGGGTCAGTGTGCATAAAATTTCTTCGGTATATGATGGTTAAGTCTAACGGAGTTCCAAAATCTGACTAAATTTCTGTAACTTGAAGAGTGACCATCCCTAAAAGATTGTCTTAGATACAAGTTTGGAAATTATACTGACCAACCTAATTACACACATGTTAGCAGGTGGTACAGACATGATTGCTTATGAAATACTGTGGTTTCATTATTATTTGTGGGGTACTAATTTTCGGTGTTTTCATGGGTAACAGTCAACCACGAAAATAAGAATCCAACGAAGTGTTATTGTGACATCAATTCCTATAAGCAACACAAACAACCCACGATAATAAATAAATCCACAGTATGTGCATTCTTTTTCAGAAAGTTATAGCTACAAGCTGTCTTGGGATAAACCATCCAGTGTTTACACAGAAGAGGTTTGATGTCTGTATAGTAGATGAAGCATCACAGGTCCTTCTTCCTGCCTGTTTGGGTCCACTGTTCTGTGCTGAAAGATTTGTGTTGGTGGGGGATCCTAAACAGCTACCTCCAGTGGTACAGAGTAAAGAAGCCAGGTAAGTCTCTCCCCCCTGCAAAGATAAGTTTGGTCCTACTACCTGCCTGTTTGGGTCCACTGTTCTGTGCTGATAGATTTGTGTTGGTGGGGGATCCTAAGCAGCTACCACCAGTGGTACAGAGTAAAGAAGCCAGGTAAGTCTCTGCCCCCTGCAATGATAAGCTGGGTCCTTCTACCTGCCTGCCTTAGGCCACTGTTCTGTGCTGAAAGATTTGTGTTGGTGGGGGATCCTAAACAGCTACCACCAGTGGTACAGAGTAAAGAAGCCAAGTAGGTATCCCCTCTCCTACATCACAGATCCTGGCTACCTGTTTGTTTAGGGCCACTGTTCTGTGCTGATAGATTTGTGTTGGTGGGGGATCCTAAGCAGCTACCACCAGTGGTACAGAGTAAAGAAGCCAAGTAGGTATCCCCTCTCCTTCATCACAGATCCTGCTTTTTTAGGTCCACTGTTCTGTGCTTATATATTTGTGTTAGTAGGGAATCTAAACAGATGCCCCTAGTGGAGAAGCCAGGTAAGTGTTGAAATCTCCGTCCCACTTCAATATTTGTGTTGGTGGGAGATCCTAAACAGTTACCTTCCCCCTGCCGAAGTATAAAGTAAGCTGTAATGTAGGCTAGTCTTTGATTCCCTCACCCTTTAACTTAGCCTAGTCATAGTTTTGTCTCACCTGAGACTATTAGCAGGGGGTCCAATCGAATTGGTAAGTGAAACGAGTATTTTGGTAAGTGAAGTAAAATATGGCGGATTATCGCCGCTTCGAAAGTGACAGGTCAGTTGAATTTAGTGTCGTACCGACGTATATTTTCTCAAATAAAGTAATAAACACTGCCAGTCGGCAATAGCATAATTCAGGAGTTCGTGTATATCGTTATTAATATTTCTTTAAGTGTATTGAAAAAGTTATTGAAAGAAAACCTGCGACGCATTAGGGCAAAATCTGGCACGTCAGATTTCTAAGGTTGATATCTTTACTTTCAATAAACTTTAAGTAGGGTTTTTGGTACCAAAATGTTCCTGTTTGATAATATATCGTTCTCTTAATTTATAAATCCCACCAGTAAAAGATTTCATCGTCTTTTTGTGAAATACGCATTTTCTTGGTAAGTGAGTCCCAGTGTACGTCTGATTTTGGTCGGTGCATATTTAGACGAATTGCATGGATCAATATCAATTGAGAGTCTAATATGGCAATAAAACAGTACAAAAATGAGTGAAGTATTCTACTTATAATGAATATGGGGTGTTTGTAATGTCACAACAAGAGAATAAATATATGTTAAATATGTTCATACCAGCCTCTCCCCAAGAATATATTGACTACAGATATGATGAGTACATATTATTCAACTAAATTGGGTAAAATTCATGAATATTTAAAGAAGTCTTGAAAATAAAAATACCTGGCCAGTTTTGATTCTACGTGGCTCAACTACTATCATCGTATGAATTTTGACATCTCGAACATAAGTTTCATGTATGTACCATGTATAAACCAAGCAGTAATAAATGACAAGAGAGCACCGGTCCTTTTTTTTCTGTTTTTCACTGACAAAGCAGCGACAAGGAACTTGACAGTGTCAATAAACATTGTTCTACACAATTATTTAAATATATGTTCCCTTTGGATTAATATTAAGCATATTATGTGCACAAAATACAAGAAAAGGGGTGCTTGTATCTGCATGAAATGAGAAACAAAAAGGCACTAATGGGGGATTCGAATGTCAAAGGTTCGAAAGGCCAAAAAAACCAAAACGACTATAAACATAAACAAAAAGGAACAGCAACGTATTCAGCAAAGTGTAAGATGGAGCTTGGTTCACAATGCGTGTCCGGTGCAGATATGATTTCAATATAAAACATTAAAATTTATAATTGGTTAACCAAAAAAGAAAAACAAAATAAGAATACGACACAGCAGAAAAATATCATAAAAATTATAAATGTCCAACTCAAACACAAAAAAGACAAAACAAAAACGACCCCTTCATATATAACATCAAAGGACTCTAAAAAATAATGAATTTTCATGTACTTTTGTGCGTGTGTGTCTGTGTGTTGGTGTTTTAACGCCCTCTTCGAGTCACCTGAGCCATACATTTTTAATGGTGGAAATAACAGAGCACCTGAAAGAAACCACTGATCTTAGACTGACAGACATACACATTACAAACCGGGATTAGATCAAACAACCTGAGGTGGTATAATGACTATATAGTGATTTAAACCGACACCCTATTCCATTTGACCTCCAAGACTTACTATTTTTGTGAATAGACAAGTAAGAAGTTTTGACTTTAAACTAGTTAAAACTAGTTGGGTGTTCAACAAGGTTGACAAGAGTTTCGTGTAATATTTATGTTAAAGCACAAGCTCCTGTTATGCGAGTTTATGTAACTTTAAGCTGAATATTATGACCAAAATTCCGTGATGGACTAAATGCCAGAGCCACTTCAGATATGGACAATGAATTGAAAATGATTTAATTAACATAACTTTAGAATTTATCACTATAGCACTATAGAGCGTTTTGATCGAAATCTTGGTCAGCACTCACACAAAAAGTCCACTTCTCTTGTTGTGTCGTGTCCTGTATTTATGTAAAATATTACAGGTCAAGCATAAAACTCATATGACATATATAACTGACATCAAGCAAATATGTGTATAATCAACAAAGAAAAACGGTCCTTGGTAAAATGTTTCTATCTTGGCTGTACAATTTTCTAAACATAGAAAGTTAACGTTTTTTTTTCCATTTCGAGTAAGTCCTACTTTGTATTTCGCACTTATCTGATCAAAAAAGGTGATAGCAAAATTACCGAACTTGGAGGATCTCAATGTCCAAGAGAAAAGACAAAACATGGAAAACACACAGGATAAATTATAGCTGGCAATGGTCCTGATTTGGTACAGGCATTTCACATGAAATAGTGATAAACCAGGTTTTATGGCGCACCAACCTTCATCCACTGTGATCTTAGGGTCTGGTAGTAATACAAAACGCAACACGGTTGTTAAGACATATGAGGGATAATAAGATGATCATAAGTTATAGTATTCTTTGTGCGTTCTTAACATCAAAATGCTGGAAACGATTAAAAAAAATGACATCTTAGCTATGCAAATTACATCACATCCTACCATATAGGTCGTTAATGCAATGGTTCAATCAGTATTATTTGATGATGGACAATAATTCAACGTATTAGCAATAATATATCTTCAAAAAAAGTTACGCATCAAATTATAATTTGATTATAATACAATTTCAAAATAATATTGCCGAACTGTTCTACAACATATCTTTATGAAGTAAAAAGCAATAAAAAGAAGAATTAATGAAGCTTATTTGTTTAATCGTAACCTCGTTTTTAAGATATTTGAAATTGAACTCAAGAGTACATTTTACACATCAACTTCCCGTTTAAATCAATGCAAAATGTTCAGTGAAAAACATTGGTCGTGTTCTACTCGCAAAGTCTTAAAACCCAATGGAATTAGGATTTTGGTCAACATTAATCAAACAATTTTTATTCATTTTTCATTTTACTAAATTTTATTCCATGAAAATTGGTTGCAGAACAGCTCGGAAACATTATTTTGAAATGGCGTGGGTTTGTATTAAATGTATAGCAAATTTTCTACCTATGCGTAACTTCTAATTATAATGTACTATTGATTTCGATTCCAAGACGTTTGTTGTTTTCTGTGATAGGAGTTACTAGTATTTGGTTACAGTTTCCATTCTTAGTTTGGACGGATACGTTTCTAAAAGACCCACATTATTTCAGTCCTTTAAACTCGAAACGACATTTACATGACATGTACATGCATTTGCATTGTTTGAACAAATGTCTAAAACCTGCTCAAGTTTAGCGATAGCTAAGCATGCAATGTCACCAGCAAGACAAGTTGCACAACAAGTGAAATAATTTATACCCAATAAGTCACATTTTACTATTACAATCTTCTCAGTAAGTTTGTCATTTATAAAAAAACAGTATACAATAAACCAGAGAAAACTCCTCCCTGTCTTACACCCTCAGACATGGCAAAATATTCTGATTGACGTTGATTCAGTTAAAAATTGCACTTTCTGTATCTCTATATGACATACTAGTATATCATTTATTAAACACTGAAGTCTACCTGTGTCGAAGGCTATTCCCCTATACCTGTTCAGAAAAGCGGTATACAAATATACTACTAGTATTTAGTTCAACATTGTGATAAATTGTTTCATTAACAATGAACGATGCTACAACTAAGTCCTCTCTGAAAACCTTGATGAAGTTGATTTAGGACTGTTGAAATTCCGGTAGTTCATACTTGAGACTGTAAGCGAGATAAAATATTCTGATCGAAAGTTTGGGGAACACGCAGGAAAGTAAATATATACCGTACTGTAACTGTCAGGTGAAGTCCTAATAATTAAATAATAAGCTTATCGCTGCCTTTATACATCTGTACAATCAGTCTTCACTTCCACTGTTAAGGAATTTGGGCTTTCGGGATAATATAGAGAGAATTAAATGTCAAGCAATTGACAACAACAGAACCGCCGTGCATAAGATGTTTATTTTGGGCTTTGTCTAGGCCATACGATTTTCACAATTTTAACAAAACCTTCTGTAATAGCTTTAGGAGATTGATAGATAATGTATTCAAGTGTATTTCAGTATGATGTTTGGATGCGGACCACGTTGCTTCTGTGTTTTTGCTATCTTCTGAAGACAGCTAAATTCACTGTGCACTTACCATTTTTAACGTACACTGGGACCCACTTACCAAGAAAATGCGTATTTCACAAAAAGACGTTGAAATCTTATACTGGTGGGATTTATAAATTAAGAGAATGATATATTATCAAATAGGAACATTCTGGTACCAAAAGCCCTACTTAAAGTTTATTGAAAGTAAAGATATCAACCTTAGAAATTTGACGTGCCAGATTTGCCCTAATGCATCGCAGGTTTTCTTTCAATAACTTTTTCAATACACTTAAAGAAATATTAATAACGATATACACGAACTCCTGAATTATGCTATTGCTGACTGGCAGTGTTTATTACTTTATTTGAGAAAATATACGTCAGTACGACACTAAATTCAACTGACCTGTCACTTTCGAAGCAGCGATAATCCGCCATATTTTACTTCACTTACCAAAATACACGTTTCACTTACCAATTCGATTGGACCTCCTGATTAGTAGCGGAAGGCAAGACATAGGTATTACTTTCTGCTGATGACGGTAAACTTTTTTGACTTTTGTTGAAAATAGAATTACTTGAAAAATAGGCATATGATATTGGGTATACAGACAGTTGGGGGTATTGTCTATGCAACTGTTACCATGCCATGTGACCCTGACCCCATTTTCACACTCCAGTGACACTGTGAACTTAGGTCTTTTTTAGACTGAAAACATCTTTGTAAGAATTTTGTGGAAAATGAATTTTTTTAAAAGTATAATAGCTTAAGGCATCTGATATTTGGAATTGTGAAACTTCATGTTATGGCCTACGCAACTGTCACCATGCCATGTGACCCTGACCCCATTTTCACGCTCCAGTGACTCTGTGAACTTAGGTCTTTTTTCAGGCCGTAAACTTTTTTGTAAGACTTTTGTGGACGATGAATTGCTGGAAAAGTATATTAGCTAGGCATCTGATATTTGGTATACAGACAGTTCAGGTTATGGTCTACGCAACTGTCACCATGTCGTGTAACCCTGACCCCATTTTCACGCTCCAGTGACTCTGTGAACTTAGGTCTTTTTTCAGGCCGTAAACTTTTTTGTAAGACTTTTGTGGACGATGAATTGCTGGAAAAGTATATTAGCTAGGCATCTGATATTTGGTATACAGACAGTTCAGGTTATGGTCTATGCAACTGTCACCATACCATGTGACCCTGAACCCATTTTCACGCTCCAGTGACTCTGTGAACTTAGGACTTTTTTCAGGCCGTAAACTTTTTTGTAAGACTTTTGTGGACCATGAATTGCTGGAAAAGTATATTAGCTAGGCATCTGATATTAGGTTTACAGACAGTTTAAGTTATGGTCTACGCAACTGTTACCATGCTGCGTGAACCTGACCCCATTTTCACGCTCTAGTGACTCTGTGAACTTAGGTCTTTTTCAGGCTGAAAAACTTTTTTGTAAGACTTTTGTGGACGATGAATTGCTGGAAAGTTATAATAGCTAGGCATCTGATATTGGGTAAACAGACAGTTGCGGTTATGGACAATGCAACTGTCACCATGCCATGTGACCATGACCCCATTTTTACGCTCCAGTGACTCTGTGAACTTAGGTCTTTTTTTTCAGACAAAAAGCTTTTTGTAATACTTGTGTGGACAATGGATTGATAACTAGGCATCTATTGTTAGGTATACAGACACTATTTGTGTTTATATCAAGAAATGAAAGCTTAGGTAGTTGATTTTAGTGATGGTGCCGGCAGGCGAGACATACTTTTAGTGGCCACACTTGTTTTGCTCCAGTGACTCTGTGAACTTGTCTTTTTTAGACTGAAAACATCTTTGTAAGACTTTTGTGAAAAATGAATTTCTTTAAAAGAATTATAGCTTAAGGCATCTGATATTAGGTATCTTGGTCTCTTTACAAGGCAAAATCTACCTTTACGTCTTTGGTCCTATATGTGCTAGTATCAATTGTTCCTTTTAAAAATGGTAAATCCATGACAGTATTATCCCTTAATCTATTTATGTTGTCATATATAAATTTTCTCAAAATCAAATTATAAGTTGGTGAAGAAGAAGTGAACTTCATATAAAAATTTGAAACTTCCACATTTGTTAGTTGTTTATATTATAAACATGGACTTGTATATTTTTTTTCAGAAAGCTTGGTATGGATGAAAGTCTGTTTGCAATGTTGGATGGTTCTGGGGCAACCTTTGAACTCAATCTCCAGTACAGAATGAATAGGTTGGTCAATTGTTGATTTAAGTACTACTTTTTCTAAGGATCAGGCAGATATCATTATTAGGGTGGCACATCGATAATAAATACACAAAAAAATTTCAACAGAATTAGGTAAAGCAACCCCAGTAAACTTTGTTTTGACCACTAAATTTTTCAGTCTATCTTGGGTTTAGGAGATATTACCAGTCAAAATTTAGTTACATTGTGTAGTGAAAAGTACGGGAAAATTTCCCGCCATATTTTTTTCCTATATAACCAGTCAAAAAATATCTAAGCACCAAATACATATTAAGATGTAAAAACTGCATTGGGTTTGTTTTTATGGTAGAATGAATGCATCTATACCCCAAAATCTGAAATTGGAAATTGTCGATGTGCCACCCCCTGCCTGATCCTTACGTGGAATAGTACTTAAAAATGTTCTAGTCTGAGCAGATATGTGTGATAAAAAAAAGCATTATGACTGAGACAGACAACCAAAGTCAAGGAATTTACATTTTTTTGTTGTTGCTGGTTCTCAATCCTGCAGATATAAATCCATCAAAGTGGATCAATCCTAAAACAGCTCATTCACCATTTTATGTAAAATTCTTCTGTAAGCCCTTAGAGTTTTGTTGAAAATATTCATTGGGGCTTAGCTATTGAAGGTTTTAAATCTGACAATTTGAATTTTTATTTAGACAATTTAGTCTCCTAAAAGTAACATTCAGTCTACAACAGATCTCTATTGTGTGATAAGCTGAAGATAACTTCGACAAGAACTGTATCACTTAATTGTTGAACATTCCATGTTCATTTTCTTTTTCAAACAGAAAATGGCTCCGAGTCACATGCTAGTTTACTATGGAACTCCACAATGTACCTGGCTGGTTTTCATATGTCATGTTTCTTCAGAAAGTAGACCCATTTTATTCTTGTAATTCCTTTTCTTAACAGACAGATAATGGCTTTGAGTAACATGCTAGTTTACAATGGAGCTCTACAATGTGGGTCGGACAGTGTGGCTCTTGGTCAGTTGTCTGTAGACACCAGTGATATGGAGGAACCCTGGCTGATACAGATGTTCCAAGATAACCCATATAAAGCAGCAGTCTTCTTAGATACATCTAAGGTAAAGAAAAATCATCTTCAATTAATACATTTATAATTGTTTTTTTCAGAGTTGGGTCATTTTAATCTTGTTACAAGTATTAAACCAATAGTTAAACATTTTTTAAAACCACTGCAAACAATACTGACTGTTATTTAACCCGCTAGGTTCAATATTTCTTTCAGGCTCTTCAGTTTCTTCAAATTGAAAATCTATAAAACTGATACCCTTTATTAGTATCCCCTGGGTTTAAAAGGGTAATATCAAGAATTGATGTATAGATATTTTAACAAACTAACACCCTCTGATGAATTCGTCTGATTGAGTATGTATGTAACATGAATTTATTATACATAGGTCATAATTGCAATAGGTTGTAGGTTTACAGAAATTCCAATGAACTGAATATAACAAAACTTTGCATTACAGATATCAGCACTAGAGTCTAAGGATAATTCTGGTATGATTGTTAACATAGGAGAAAGTAAGATTGTACAGCAGATTACGACAGCTTGTTTAAAGGTATAGTCAAAACTTGTATGTTCTAATACTGGATAACGACAGCTTGTATGAAGGTATGGTCAAACTTTGTCTATTCTAATACTGGATTAAGACAGCTTGTATGAAGGTATGGTCAAACTTTGTCTATTCTATTACTGGATTATGACAGCTTGTATAAAGGTATGGTCAAACTTTGTATATTCTAAAATTGACCAGGTTAATATCAGTAGTTACTGAACTTTTTAGCTTACCTGACCCAAAGGGTCATGTGAGCTATTGTCATCGTCAGGCGTCCTTTGTCCGTCATTAACTTTTCTTCAAAGATCTTTTTCTCTGAAACTTTGGAAAGGATTGCTTTGAAACTTTGTATACTTGATCTTTAGGATGTCCTTTACCAAGTTTGTGAAATTTATGAACGCTGACCAACTGAGATGGCCACCGTTGCTAAAAATAGAACCAGGTCAGACCATTGTTTTTGGCTTATAGCTCACAAAGTATAGGAGATAGAGAAAATCAGAAGCAAACTTCCTGTTTTAGCATCAAAAGTTCTACAAAACTTTCCATTGAGTCAAAGTTAAAGTAGGGGTGCAGACCTGTTTACCACTACGATTTGGCCGTAGTTTCTACTATTTTTGCATTAAGATTACGGTCTACGGTTTCTCCGTGAAAAACTACGGTCACGGCAAGTTTTAAAAAAAAAATCGTTTTGCTGAAAAATCGGTAAAATCAAGTTTTGTTTCGCGTAAAAATCTCTAATTTTCAAACTTCCGGTTCACTATGTCTGCATCAAACGGAGCTTGATCCAATGAAAATAGGAATGAATTCAAGCGTCCACGTGAGACATTCTCCCAAGTTGGAGGAAAAAAAAGAGTAAACAAGAAAAATTAATGGCAGAATAACATTGAAAATGCCAAAAAGGCCGAAAGTACAAACTCCTGTTGAAGGCGTATTTTTTGTAAAGTACAATTTTGTTTCAGTAAAATGCTGATTAAAATGCATGTAAAACTATTGCTCAGTATCTTAATGTGAATTTCAAAGCCCTAAACTCTTTTTGGTGATTTGGTACAAAAACTACTGGTAAATATGCAAAACTACTGGCAGTTGGACTAAAAACTACTGGCACACCAAAAATAGGGTAAACAGGTCTGGGGGTGTAACGATTCACCGGTGCACCGGTGCATCACGATATTTTATCCCACGATCTGGAAATCAATACCGTGTTTGACTTCGCGATTCCGATCTGATCCATAAAATGTCATATCCATATTTGGTAGGAAGATAAAAAGCGTGCTTCTGGTGTCAACAATGGCACAAATTATTGTCTGTCCGGCTGAAATTAAATCTTTAACTTATAAAGACTTCGGTTTACAGTCTATTTAACACATGAAAATTATACTTCTTTAACATTACCATTGATTTACAATGATATGACAAGCAAGTCTTTTGTAAGTTATGAAAGTAAAAGGTATCGTGATACGGATGGGATTGTGAGCCAGGTATCTTGATCTGTATCGGATCGTGGGGAAGTGGTATGGTTACACCCCTAAGTTTAAGAGACGACTCCTTATTGGAGTTTTTTCCCCTTAATCGTCAAAATTGACCATTTCACAGTTTTTGAACTTTATCTTAAAAACTGTAAGTGCTAGAGAAAAAGTAAAAATTATCAGATCAACCTTTTAAGAATTCAAATGGAAAGCTATGTAACTTTTTATTCTTGATCTTGAGGGTGTTATCCCAACTTGTTTCTTAAATGTTACTAACCAAGAACATGTAGACCATGTTGCACACTAGGTAAGAGGCTTTAGCATAAGAGATCAGGTGAGCAATTCGGGCTCCTGGGAGCCTCTTGTTAACAAGTATGGTTGTTCAAAAGCAAAGCAAGTTAATTGTCCCCTGCCACAACATGTAGAGGGGACATAGAAATGTGTTGTCCGTCAGTCACACGTAACAGTTTTGGTATGCAGCTTCAGGTAGGAATCCCATATGGTATGATGGGTTTTCTGTATTTCAGATCTGATGCTCATCTACTTCCTGTTTAACAAGCTGACTTAGATTTTTTCAGACTCAATGGGCTGGGTACCTAGAATCTGTTCTTTATATTGTTACCTAGACATGCTGTTGTCAAGAGTTTTGTTGTTTTGAAGAAATGAAAACATGGAAAATAAGGTATTGATTATCGGTAATAAGTTTGTATTCAAAAGGTTTATTGTAGATAAATATAATTAAATTTCTTTAGATCTTGTAGCTACCATTTATGTTTATGTATATAAACCAGTCTAAGTCTATAGAATAATCCATTTTAAAGATATTAAATTTTGTTTCTCTTTTAGGGAGGAGTGTTAGCAGAAGATATTGGAGTTATTGCCCCTTATCGTCATCAGGTCAGATTGATACATGATAGACTGTCCCACCAATCTATAGAAGTGAATACAGTAGACCAATACCAAGGCAGAGATAAAGATCTCATCATTATATCCTTTACTAGGAGCTTTAGAAACGCCAAGGACCAAGAAAATAAGGTTTAATATCAGTCAAATCAGACTTTTAAAATGTGTCTCGCAAAAGAAAATGTCAGAAAATTAGTTCCATATAGCTAGAAATTTGAAATATGTATATTAACATAATGGTAAAAGATGTTACCAAACAGACCGGATCAAAATCTATTTGACTAAGTCTATTAAATGGATGTGAGGTGATCTTGAATGAAACTGGAAATAAATAACTTTTGTAAGAAAGGGAAACAATCTAGCTTATAATTGAGTAAATGCATAAACAAAGGCAGAACTTTTTTTTTCGGTGATTGCATTTCAAATACATGATCATTACTCTATTTTATTTGCAAGGTGGGTCATAGATCAGTTATTTTGGACTTCTTCCTTTAAATCTCACCTTAAGGATGATTGCTGGTCAAGTTTTGAGATTTCTGTCAGATTTTCGGAATCCTCTGGATTTTACCATTTAAATAAGGATAATATTTTTGCCCAGCAACCCTCTAATTTCTTTTCATAATAAGGTTTCATGGGTTATTAAGAGCTAATTTACAAAGTTTAAAAAATTTCTTGTTATTTCTTCATAAGTTTTTACACTTAAACAAGTCTGATGCTAAACCTATGAAAAAGTCAGAGAAAGCCTTTTCCCTCCAAATTTTGAATGCTTATTATCTCAAAAATGAGTTCAGCAACCCATGAATTTTTTAAGCTTATTTTGTACCTTCACCAATGGTCTTTCCATCAAATATATAAATTTATATACCTTGTTATTTTCAAACTGACCAGCAAACATCCTAAAAGACTGAGAAAATAAGGCCACCACTTTGTGAATAATCTAGAGTAATACAAACCTGTATGCTGATAAAGTCTAAATATATCATGAATAAGTTGTTAGAAATTATTTCTTGATCTTCTTGCTTTTAAAAAAATATTACATCTGTTTTCAGTCTGGCGAGTTGTTGAAAGATGTACGGAGATTAAATGTAGCTGTATCTAGAGCTAAGAAGAAGCTTATACTGGTTGGGAACCAGGTCACACTGAAAAGCTATCAACCTGTAGCTGATATACTGAAAATGATGACAGACAATGATCTCATATCCTTTTCTGGTTATTTTATGATGATTAAGATGTCTGAAAGACATAATGCCCCA